>MU685226.1:1487-17328 GCA_026770625.1 Nicotiana glauca | reverse complement strand
GGGTTAGGTATCACAGGTTTAAAGGGGGGGGGGTTCAGATTCAGAAAAAAATCCAAAAAATAAAACTTTAGACAAATTTGAGAAATCCCATAACATAAATTAAGATTTCAAGCGCCAAAAACAACAACTTTCCAAGAATAAAAGATTACCTCTTTCTTTTAAAACCACAAGTACAAGAATATGGTAAGTATTTAATCAAAGAATTAAGAAACCTTCCAAAAAAAAATTTAAAGAAAAAATGCAATCACACTTACACGTTAAGAATATGTGAATTATAAATTAACGTAATCAAATAAGAGCTTAACAATTCAAACAGAATAAAAAATATATATAAAGACAGAGAAGTAGAAAGAAAAAAATACTAACCAATAAAAGTTCTCTCCACTCCACAAAGCTAATTAACGTTTCTTTGTTATTGGGTTTGTGTTATGGTTTTTTATAAGCTAATGAAATAGAAGCCAAAAGGTAGAAGAAGAAGAAGTATATATGTTGGGAATCCTAAAAGGTTTTAAAATGGGAGTTTGAGAAAAGAATTGCAATTTGTGTCAATTTATACGGAAAAGAAGTATGACCCCACCACTCCTCCGTTGGTTTGTAAAAGCTATTTCACATGATCTCGGAAAGCTCCTTTTTCTTTCACCAATTGACGGTTTTACCCCTGAAGAATGTGAAATTTATTACAATACCCCTCTTTATTTGGACGTTTCTTCCGTACTCTAGTACTTTCAAAACCGGACACCTGGCTTCTATTTACGGGCTTTTTATCTTCTTCTTCTTTTTTTTTTTTTTTTTTTTTTAGAAATTAGCTGCCAAATAATCTTGTTTTTTGTCTTTCCTTTTACGTTTTTTTTAGAACTACTATGATGTTAGTGCTAAAGACTATAAAAAGATGAGAGTCAATTCCTATACAACAACAACAACAACAAAAAACTCAGTGTAATTTCACAAGTAGGATCTGAAATGATAATGTATACGTAGACATTATCCACGTCTTATGAAAGTAGAGTAGTTGTCTCCAATAGATCCTAGGTTCAAGGTGTCAAATCCTATAATACCACAAAAAAGTATAATTCCTCGATTTCAAAAGGAATGAATCTATTTGACTGGGCACGGATTTAAAAAGAAATAAATGTCTTTTGAGCTTGTGGTATAAAACAGTCCATAAATATTTGTGTGAATATAATAATCTAATAAGGATTAAAAGAAGTTTAAAGTTACATTGTTTTCAAATTTTTAAAAACGGTTATCATTTTTTAAACGGACTAAGGAGAAAATATATTCGTTCATTCTTAAACGAGTGGAGTCAGTGGCGTAGCCACATAGAGTGAAAATTATCTATTAATCTATTGAACACCTTTCATCAGAAAATTATATTAAAAATATATAAGAAATTATAATATATTTATATATAAAAATTTACTTTTTTATAAATATATATTAAATCTTAAACATCGTTTTTAAAAGATTTGGCTCCGCCCCTAGATGGAGCATATGAGTTTATGTCACTCAAATATGAATTTTTTGGCTCTGCCGGCATGGGTAGGGGAGACCAAAGAGAGTGATCCAGATCATAAATACGAGTAAGGAATCAATAATTGAGCAAACGAAGAAGATCGATGATATGCAGAAGCTGCCAAATCCAATGGAACAGTTGCAGAGCACTACTGAGATGTGGCCGCCTTTGCATGGAGTGAATTCAGCTAGATCCACTCCTATTGGTAAAGTTCCAATCACGAAGAAAATCGAGGTTGAGAAGGTGATATAGAGGAAGGAGGTACAACAGATAGAAACAATGAAGCTAGCTATGGCGAAGGAAGCTCAAATTCATAAAAAAAACCAAAAGAGGAATGGAAGGAGTGGGTGAACTTATTTGTTGGAAACAATTTGGCGTCTAGAGGTATGAACTTCAAATTTATTGCTCCGATGGTCAAAAATGGTGAAAATATAGTTGAACTAGACACAAATGAGGTTGAGCGTGAAACGATGAAATGACAACATGTAATTGTACTGTATGTTGTGGGTGACTCCCCTTCAATTGGTATGCTGGATCGATTTATTGCCACACAGTGGAATTTCATTAGCAAACCAAAAATATACTATTATAATGATGGCTATTTTGTTGTTAAGCTTAATAGCGTGGAAGATAGGAATGTTGTGACGATGTCTGGACCGTACATGATAAGAAACAAGTCTATAATTGTTAAAGCTTGGTCACCTAATTTTGATTTTAGCAAGGAAGTGTTACAAACAATACCTATTTGGGTAAAACTGTCCAACTTGCCGCTGAATTGCTGAAGTATGGATTCACTTAGTGGGATAGGAAATTGATTAGGAATACCTCTGTATGCAGATGGATGCACCTCAAAAGTTGAGAGGATCTCCTATGCAAGACTTTTGGTCAAAATGGATGTTACAAAAGAGATGTCTATAGTAGTAAAGGTGATGGATCCTACAGGTAACGTGTTTGATCAATCAATTTACTATGATTGGATTCCTGAATATCGTTACACCTGCCTTCAGGTTGGACATAGTTGCAGGACTATCCAGAAAATTATAGAAGGAAAACAAAAACAACAAAAACCAAAGATGGAATGGAGAAGAAGAACAGAATCAAGCAGGGTTGAAAAAGATGAAAGTGTTCTAACTGATACTGTAATACATGCAAGCAAGATCGGGGATACTGAGAATGAGCAACTACCAGAATGGGAACAAGCTAAAAGAAAATCTGCAGCTAAAAGTGGTATGGCAAGTATAAAGGGTGATAATGCATTAATATGGTGAATGGATTTAGTCCTCTTAGCTTTGAGATAGGGGATATAACTATGGAGAAAGGGAAATATATCTACCAGGGGGATACTGGGGACCCTAAGTCTAAACAACCAAGTAAATGAGACTTATAGCTTGGAATGTAAGGGGTGTAAATAAAGTTTATAAGCAAAAAGAGGTAAAGAAGTTCATTGTAAATAATGGTGTAGCACTTATAGCTATACTAGAAAATAGAGTAACGGAAGACAATGATAGCAGTGTAATTCAAAAAATTACAACTAACTGGAAATGATGTGCAAACTATGCACATCGTGCAAAAGGAAGAATATGGATTATGTGGGATCCAAACAGGTTGGAACTTGAAGTTACTAATATGAGCTCTCATTCTATTCATGGAATCCTTAGCATTCCTCAATTACATCTAAAACTTTAATTGACAGCAATCTATGGTCTACATACAATTGAGGCAAGGAAGGATTTATGGGAATAGTTGAAAGGGTTTAATAGGTATCTACAAAGTCCATGGTTAGTCTTTTGGGATTTCAATGCTATAATTGGTTTAGAAGACAGGCAGTTTGGCAATCCAGTCCAAGAGAATGAAGTAAGGGATTTCAATAAATTTATATAAACTAGTGGCATGATAGAATTACGAGCAATGGGAAGGAAATATACTTGATCTAATGGTCACATCTGGAGTAGGATAGACAGAGCTCTTGTGAATGCTGAATGATTGATGACAATTGCTACTACTGAAGTAATAATTTTGAACCCTGGAATTTCAGACCATACTCCATTATGTGTCCCACTACAAAATGATGTGCAAAGAAGGCCAAAGCCTTTTAGATTCTTGAACTGCCTTGCAAATCATAGAGACTTCCTAAAAGTGGTGGCTAATACCTGGTACAAGACTACAACAAAGCAATACATGCAAGACATATGGTAGAAGCTAAAAGAAATGAAGAAAGAGTTGAAACAACTGAATCATACAAAATTCAGGAATATGGGGGAGAAGATGGAGTTCTATAGGCAGAAGCTACAAGATATACAAACACAAAGGGGCCATCACACTGAACCAGATCTACTGTTTGAAGAAGAGAAAAAGTGAAGATGTGGAGTCTAGTGGAGGAAAGTATCCTAAAGCAGAAATCTAGGAATAAATGGTTAGAGCTAGGTGATGAGAACAATGCTTATTTCTTTGCCAGTTTAAGGAGCAGACAAACTCAGAACAGAATCACAAGCCTTAGTGATTCTAAAGGAGACATTATTCATCAACCTGAAGACATTGCTGAAGAAGTAACCAGTTTCTACAAAACACTACTAGGGAGTGCTGCTACCCAGCTTCCAGCAATAGATCCTGAGGTAATGAGATATGGAAATGTGCTTAATAGACATCAACAATTGCAGCTAGTGTCACAGGTTACTCAGGATGAAGTATTTCAAGCCCTTATGAGTATTGATGATCACAAAGCTCCAGGATGTGATGGATTAATGCACTCTTTTTTCAAGAAAGCTTGGAGTGTGATTGGAAACAAGGTTACTGAAGCTGTCCTCCAGTTCTTCACTGATGGAGATATATACAAAGCTATAAATTTTACAACAATTTCACTAATTCCAAAGATCAAGAACCCCACAAGAATATTAGAATTCAGACCAATAGCATGTTGCACTATGCTATATAAGTTGATTTCCAAAATCATTACTACTAGGATGCAGGGGATGATGGATAGTCTTGTGGACAAAAGTCAATCAGCCTTTGTTCTAGGAAGATTAGTAACAGATAATGTCATCTTGAGCTATGAACTGGTGAAGGGCTATGGAAGGAAAGGTATCACTCCTAGATGTATGCTAAAGATAGATATGAGAAAAGTTTATAACTCAATAGAATGGCCATATGTTGAGCAAATCCTACAATGCCTCCAATTCCTAGCAAAGTTTATCAGATAGATTATGTGCTGCATTTCAACTGTCTCCTATTCAATTCTACTTATTGGAGAGCCATTGCCACCATTTCCAGCTAAGAAAGATCTAAGGCAAGAAGACCCCCTCTCCCCATTCTTATTTGTGCTTGCTATGGAATACTTTAGTAGAAGTTTAAAGGGTGTCTGTGAGGAAAAAAGGTTTAAATTTCATCCAAGATGCAAAAGGATGTAGATCATTCAGCTTGGATTTGCAGATGATCTCTTATTATTCTGCAAAGGTGAATTAGGGTCTATCACTATGTTGATCCAATGCTTCTAAAAGTTCTCACAAGTGTCTGGACTGAGTGCCAATACTGAGAAAAGATACTGAGAAAAGCTCAGTGTACTTTGGTGGGGTTCCTCAGGATATCCAACAGTTGATTCTATAGGCTACCCAATTTGGAAAAAGGGGATCAACCTTTTAGGTACTTAGTAATTCCCTTGAGTACAAAAGGCTGTCTATTATTCAATGCAAACCCCTAATAGATAAGATGCTCACTAGAATAAAATCATGGACCACTTGATACCTATCATATGCAGGAAGAATCCAACTTATGAAATTTGTGTTGTACTTTGATCACGCTCAACTGAGTCTCACAAAAGACTAGCGGGCGTTGCAAATATAATCTGAGTATTATAGCCCAGAGTCGAACCACAGAGAATTAACCCACCAATTACCACTATCAGATTTACTCAATTCCCACAACCTGTTTCCTCAAACTTTCGGATTCATAATTGTTGATTATCTAACAACTAATACTGAAAAGTAACTACGCTTGTTGTGTAAACAATATAAAGAAGGTCTAAGGTATTGATTTCCCCTGTTGGTCTTTTTCTTGGTTGTATATTTCTTATAATTCAGATTTATCTATCTCTAACAATCATGAACTCTTAATTTATCATAATTCTCTCTCAAGCAATTATAATAATCTATTAAACGCACTTTCTCAAGTTATGTTAGCTAATTTCACAATACAGTTCACTTAGATTGCACCCGANGGCGAGTTTCCTACATTATATAAAGGGTTTATAAAACTTTCCTCGATTTACACTTTGACCCATGAAGTATTTGAACAACATGGGTATCTACAACATAAATAGCGACTATATAGCCTATGATCAACATCCCACACTTAAATCATTGCTAGACCTCGAGCAATTCACCACACTCATAAAAGTCTTTCCTTATATTTTTCTTTCAACAACTCACACCATGAACATTATACAAGAATTATACCTAGTGGTGAGCAGCTAATGCCTCAACAATCAAGTTTTTCGCACCCTGCACATCTATACTTACTCAAACCACTCTATACAATAGTCAAAACACATCTTTCCTTTGTGAATCACATGTCCTCACATCACACAAGAGAGTCTTTCCATATATATAATGATAATGATATAATTTGGAACTCAAATAGACAAAATTCAGTCACTCTCCAAAGAATTTTCACATGCAACAAAGACGCACCATAGGCTTTCCCCTAGTGTACTACTCGACTAATTGAACCTCATTCAGTCTAAGATCAATAAGACTTTATTCAGTTGTAATGTAGGCTAAGGGTTTGGTAGGATACATTTAAATGTAGTGACTAACTCCCCTAAGCACTTTTAATACAATTACATTGAACTTCAAGCTCGTTATTTTGTAAGCCAACATTCCACCATATTTAGACATCCCCGTACTTTAGGTGCACTTTAACTAGCTACCACTTATTTATTACTACAAACTTTTTTTTTCTGTGGTGCTTCTCTTTATATGCTTCACATTCGCACCTTTTTCAATTTCCATGGTTCCACTTTGTAAACCAAACTACCACCCCACACTTTGTTTTTTTTTTACATACTCTCAATAACCTTCAAGTGCTTAGGGAGCGGAAGGAAAATTTGTTCAAAAAGCAAGCTATTCAAACAGCCGGTTAAGATTCACATTGTGGTTACCAAAGAACAGGCTTATAGGCTCAACGGGGTTAACTAAGATGTAATGTATTCAGGTGGGTAAAGAAATTATTTATGGCTCAACAAGGAAATGCCTATATCACTTCTAAAACCAAACGAAGTTACTATTTCGCTTTGCAAACACACAGGGCAAGTTCTAGGCATCAATTGTACAACATGGAACACAAACAATACTCACACACACTTGGCATATGACTCACTCCAGATTGATTTATCAAGATACTGTCTTTCGAGTGTTCAAGTTAAGCACAAATATACAATTTTTAAGGCACTCAGACAAGATTCACTTTGAAGCTAAGCACTACACTCTAGCATCTATCGTGTTCAGGTGTAAGAACGTTAAAGGTTGCAAATTTCAGTACTTCGCCCATTAATCCTAATCTAAAAAAAATCTACCTAAACCCGGTTCAAGTAAAAACCCTTGAAAAAGAACCATGGCCCAAAGAAAAACCAAGGGAAAATTACTACACTACCTAAAAGCAAAATCTTTTTGGTGTTTTTTTTTTCTCGACTTAGTCCCTCAAGAAACCCGTCGACAGAGATCCATCGTCGGGACAAGTTGTTTCTAATTTTTACTTCCTATACAGAATCATTACTACTCCGATTCTAAACATCTACACACAATAACATAGTACAAGTACAACATACATACAATGAAATTCCCCCACCCCACACTTAAAAAGAAGACATGTCCCCATGGCTTAACAATATAATAAACAGAGGTAAAGGAACTTCCCTGAGGCATCACTCCTGATCAGACACAGTATCAGGGTTCACGCTACAGGCGCGACCCAAAGCTCTCAACCAACCCATAAATTTCTTCTCAGATTTCACCTGTCTATTCGCTATAACATCAATACGAGTGCTCAGGTCAGTGACGGATGTCTATAGTCCCGTCATTTGCCGCTCCAAATCAGCTAGGTGAGTGCTACGGCGTGGCTGGGAGGGCCCTGCATCGCTCTCACGAAGAGGGGCGATGACCTCAATAGCATCTGCATCATCATGAGCATTTTTGACTCAGACTCCTCAGACGAGTCCTCAAAATCACTAACATGCACACGTGCTTCTTGGCTAATCTTACTAGCTCGGAACGGTGTTTTCAAAGGTAATTTGCTGTCAGTTCGAGCGTTCTCGGGGACATTAGCCATGCGGCAGAGACGGGTGACAAGTGATGGAAAATAGTGGCCTTTTCCCAATTCCGGTGATCTAATGAACATCTCCTCAGATAACACCCGTGTAACATCAAACTCATGATGGGTCATAAAGAAATAAATCATGGTCGCCCGTGGCCCATTGACATCGGTTGTATTGCTGGAAGGCAACAACCGAGTGTTGATGACGGTGAGCCAACACTTGGCTAACCAAGAGAGTGACTGAGAGTGTAGAGATGTTGGTTTGGCAATCCATTTTGCTTGTTTTCCTGGAATACCGATGACTGCCAAGAGTCTATTCCAATAAATAGGTGGCCGACTGTTGCGGAGGTAATAATCCATACCTGTGAAGGCTGGGATGAGGTAAGCCCGACGGATGGCCTCAGGAGTAGCATTGACTCTAGTATTCCGCACCGTCACCACCCCATTGTCATGTTCAGGGAGGTTGGCATAAAATTCCCGTACAAGGTCAATATTGGCTTATTCTGGAGTGTTAAAGAAGATGTCAAGCTGACACCTCTGCAGCTCATTAAGCATATCCGGGCAATCTCGCTCTAGAGCAAACCTGTCTATGTGGACTTCATGTTGCAATTTCTTTGACAATTTTTGATTATATCGCATCTCCGCTGCTTTGGAGACAAACCTAGAGCTATCAAAATTGGTCGTACTAGATTGGCCCATTGCCCGTGAAGAAGAGCCAGTGCCCCTGACCGAGGCCCCAGTGTTCTGGCGCTTACGTGAGGAAATCATTATGCCTGCAAAACCGAGAAACGTCTATTAGTATGATCCTAAAATGGTGACAATGGGAGGTTACTCAGACTTCACCCCAACCAAGTCACACATCTCCTTATAACTCCTTCATTGAGGCAATTTGCCAAACACATTGTGGGCAAACCTTTGTTAAGCACCTTTTTAGCCCAATGGAATCAAGAACAACCTCCCCAAATCAATTATAAACACACCCACACACCCCACACTTATTCAACAACATCACCCCTCAATTCATACCATACGAATCATTAACAACACAGCCCCTTCACCAATCATATGTTCAAACAAACAACGAACTACTACTCTACTACAAAAATACCAACTAACATTTATCATTATATAACTTAAAAACAATATACAAAAACATACAATACAACAACAAGAGAAAGAAAAAAGAAGGAGGATAGAATCAGACCTTGTGTGGAAGAAGAGAAAAAACTTGTAAAGGGGGAAGATGAGGAAAAGGGGGGTTAGGGTTTTGAGGGGAGTTGAGAGGAATTTTTTTTTTTTGGGGTTGAGGGGTGGGAGAATCGTGAGTGTGGGAGTGAGGGGAAAGGTTTTGAATATTGGAGTTTTTATGAGTTATGAAGTTATAATGAAAAGGGAAAAAGAAGAAAACGAAAAAAATTAAAAAAAACTTACCTGTTCAGGCCCGATCGCGGTCCGCTGCGGTCCTTTACAGACCCTTCTGCGGTCGGTCGCGGTCATGGAGGACCCCTTTTTTTTAGTTGTTTACAATAGCTACAAGAGTTACATGTTACATTACAACAATTTCGTAGGTTGCCTCACACGCAGCGCCTGATTTAATATCGCGGCACGACACAAATAGTGGAGTTTCTACTCCTTGTTTTCGTATTGGAGTTCTTTGAAATGTGACACCACTGTATCCCCTTTTTCATCAGCTGATCCAAGGTAGTGTTTCAACCTTTGTCCATTGATGGAGAATTTGTTTGTCCCGTCAGTTGATTCAATCTCCACCGCTCCACTAGCAAACGTGTGCACTACTCTGAATGGCCCCGACCATCGGGATTTTAACTTAACCGGAAACAATCTCAGTCTTGAGTTGTACAATAACACCATATCACTGGATTGGAAGTCTCTATCCACGATGTACTTATCATGCATTTTCTTCACCCGTTCCTTGTAAAGCCTCGTGCTCTCAAAGGCGTGATAGCGGAATTCCTCTAGCTCATGCAGCTCCGTTAGTCGATTTTGTCCAGCTGCTTCGGGATCAATGTTCAATTGTTTCAATGCCCACCAAGCATGGTTTTCTAGCTCCACAGGTAAATGACAAACCTTCCCAAACACCAACTTGTATGGTGACATACCTATTGGCATTTTGAATGCAGTTCTATATGCCCAGAGTGCATTGTCCAGCTTCTTTGCCCAATCCGTTCATGTTGCGTTCAGTCTTTATTAACACACTTTTAATCTCTCTGTTGGACACTTCAACTTGCCCACTGGTTTGCGGATGGTAAGGAGTTGCCACTTTGTGGTGAACATCATATTTAGCAAGCAATTTCTCGAAGGCTCTATTGCAAAAGTGAGCGCCTCCATCGCTGGTGATCGCCCTTGGTACCCCAAACCGGGTGAATATGTGCTTCTTCAAGAATCCGACTACCACTGGTGCATCATTGGTGGGCAAAGCTGCAGCTTCCACCAATTTAGACACATAATCCACCGCCATCAGTATGTACTTATTACCGAATGAGCTGACAAAGGGACCCATGAAGTCTATCCCCCACACGTCAAACACCTCTACTTCTTGAATTAGTTTCATTGGCATCTCATGGTGACGAGAAATATTTCCCGTCCTTTGCCATTCATTGCAGCCCTTTACCCAGAGGTGTGCATCTCTAAACACAGTTGGCCAGAAGAATTCGGCCTCCAACACTTTCGCAGCAATTCTGACCCCTCCGAAATGTCCTCCATATGCTGAAGCGTGACATGCCTGCAAGATTGAAGATTGATCTATCTTGGGGACGCACCTCCGGATAATGTTATCAACACAAATTCGAAACAAATGAGGTTCATCCCAATAATGCATGCGGCTATCACGGAAAAACTTTTTCTTTTGGACAGAAGAAAGGTCATCAGGAATTATACCACAAGCCAGATAGTTTGCAAAATCTGCATACCATGGTGCATCCTCAAGACTGGCAGCGAGCAGCTGCTCGTCGGGAAAAGTTTTTGGAATTTCTTCGACCTCGACTAATTTTTTAGCTCCTTCAAGTCATGACAGACGGTCAGCGACTTGATTTTCTGTGCCCTTACGGTCATGGATTTTGAGGTCGAATTCTTGCAACAGCAGCACCCAACGAATTAGGCGCGGCTTAGACTTATTTTTCTCAATGAGGTACCTGAGATCTTCATGGTCAGTGTATACAATTACCTTGGAACCAATCAGATATGATCAGAATTTGTCAAAAGCAAACACGACTGCCAGCATCTTCTTCTCCGTCACTGTGTAGTTGAGCTGAGCACCGCTTAGCTTTCTGCTTGCATATTAAGTCGGGTGCATCAACTTGTCTTTTCGCTGCCCCAAGACTGCTCCTATAGCATAGTCGCTAGCATCACACATGAGCTCAAATGGTTGCTCCCAGTCGGGTGCAATGATGATGGGTGCAGTGGTCAACTTCTTTTTTAGTTCCTCAAATGCCAACCTGCAATCATTTGAAAACACAAAGGGGTGATCCTTTTCAAGGAGTTTTCATAATGGGTTAGCAATTTTGGCAAAATCTTTTATGAAACGCCTGTAGAATCCGGCGTGACCAAGGAAACTTCTCACCGCCTTTACTAAAGTGGCGGTGGTAACTTTTCAATCACGTCAACCTTAGCATGGTCGACCTCAATACCTTTTCTGGACACTCGATGTCCCAAGACTATTCCCTCACGTACCATAAAATGGCACTTCTCCCAGTTTAGTACCAGGTTTGTCTCCACACATCTTTTGAGTACTCTGCTTAAGTTGTGAAGACAGTCTTCGAGAATCTCCCACCACGGAGAAATCATCCATAAAGACTTTTATAATGTCCTCTACCATGTCCATAAAAATGTCTAACATACACCTTTGAAAAGTCGCAGGTGCATTACACAGCCCAAAGGGCATTCTCCGAAATGCAAAGATGCCATAAGGACAGGTGAAGGATGTTTTCTCCCTATCTTCGGGGGCTATTGAAATCTGATTATACCCCGAATATCCATCTAAGAAACAAAAGTGTGATCTACCAGCAGCCTGTCCAACATTTGATCAATGAAGGGTAAGGGAAAGTAATCCTTGCGGGTGGCGATGTTTAATTTTCGGTAATCCATGCAGATTCGCACCCTGTGACTGTACGAGTTGAGATCAACGCATTATTGTCATTTTTCACAATAGTCATACCTCCCTTTTTCGGGACACACTGAACAAGGCTGACCCAATTACTATTAGAGATGGGGAAAATAATTCCCGCATCTAACCATTTAATCACCTCTTTCTTTACAACTTCTTTCATGTTAGGGTTCATCCTTCGCTGGTGTTCCCTGGAAGGTCTGTGCCCTTCTTCCAGGAGAATCTTATGCATGCACAAAGCTGGGTTGATACCCTTTATATCTGCCATGGTCCAACCAATGGCAGTTTTGTTTTCCTTCAGTACCTGCAAGAGCTGCTATACCTTCACATCTAGCAAACAGGATGAAATAATAACAGGTAACGTAGAATCAGGGCCTAGGAATGCATACCTGAGATGACCGGGGAGTGGTTTTAGCTCCAACTTGGGTGGTTCCTCTATTGACAGCTTGGCTGGGGGAGTGACCCTTTTTTTCCAGCTCGAGGGACTCGAACTGAGGTTCCCTTGACCAAAATCCTCGGCCTTCCAGTCCCATTACCCATTCAGCTAACCCCTCTCCATCCATTTCATCTAAGTTCGTCAAGCATGCCTCCAATGGGTCCCCCACAGTCAGGGCCCTATCATCTTCTTGCAGAATTACATCAACAGCTTCCACTAGAGAGCAATTTGCATATTCGCTGGGTCTCCTCATTGATTGTTGAACGTTGAATATGACTTCTTCATCATTCAATCTCATTTTAAGCTCCCCAGTCTCGCAGTCTATAAGTGCTCTCCCAGTGGCTAAAAATGGTCTCCCCAAAATAAGGGTAATCTCTTCATCCACCTGACAGTCTAGAATCACAAAGTCTGCAGGGAACACGAACTTCCCTACTTGCACCAGCACATCATCAAGAATACCAGTAGGCCTTTTCACAGTGCGATCAGCCAGCTGGAGTAGCATCGAAGTGGGCCTGGCCCTGCCGATGCCCAATTTGGTGTATATAGCTAGCGGCATTAAATTTATGCTGGCTCCCAGATCACATAATGCCTTTGCAAAGGCATAACTCCCTATGGTACATGGGATAGTAAAGCTCCTTGGATCAGACATCTTCTGAGCTATCGGTTTTGCCACCATTGCGCTGCAGGTTTGTGTCAGAGTTACGACGGATAAATCCTGAAAATCAAACTTCTTTGACATTAAATCTTTCATCATCTTAGCATAATCGGGATTTCCCTCAAAGCATCCATCAATGGAATATTCAACTGGATTTGGCGCAGCATTTCCATAAGCTTTTTGTATTGATCTGCCTTCTTTTGCTTGACCAGTCTCTGAGGAAAGGGTGCAGGGATCATCCGTTGGGCACCACTTGCTGGTTCCTTTTTGCTAGGAGTGTCTGGCACAAGAGGTGACACCTGTTCTGTCACTTGCTCGGTCTCCCTTTCTTTTGCTTGACTAATCTGTGAGGAAAGGGTGCAGGGATCATCCGTTGGGCACCACTTGCTGGTTCCTTTTTGCTAGGAGTGTCTGGCACAAGAGGTGCCACCTGTTCTGCCACTTGCTCGATCTCCCTTTCTTTTCCTTTACCCTTCTGACTTTGCTCAACTGCTACGTCAGTGAGTTCTGCTGGCTGTTCTTCCTCTAATAGCTTTGGGGTAGCTGGTGTAGTGTTCTTGCTGGCCTGTGCAATTTCCTGCTCTCGATCTAGATCTCTACCATTCCTTAGACTGACTGCCATCATCTGATTCGGGTTTTGCTCCTTGGGATCAACGTTTGTGTCTGCAAGTAAAGTTCGTGGAGGGCGATTGTTCAATGCCATGGACAACTGACCTAACTGTGTTTCAATATCTTTGATAGCTGAATCATAGACATCCAATTTTTCCTGCACTTTGTTATTTGTCCCAATAAGTTATTGGAGCATACATCTAATTTCCACCATGTTGTTGTCTTGCTGCTGAAGGGGTGGTTGATAAACCAATTGTTGCTGATTCTGCTGTGGATAACCCTGTGGTCTTTGATAAGGCGCGAGCACTAATTGATTTTGAGGGTGCATACCCCCAGGCTGCTGTATATTAGGCCTGTACTGTTGATTCTGTTGCGGTCTCCACTGTTGTGCTCCTTGTCTCTGGACCCCATAGTTGTTGACATAATTCATATTTTCCCGGACCCCTTGGTTTTCACCTTCTCCGCTCCACGAACAAACATATGACTGATTAATACATGGTGTATACAACCCTTCATTCGTTGTATCAACAATGTGCACCTGTTTTGTACCCATCTCATTAATTTTCTTTGTCAATAAGATCATCTGGGTTAAGAGTGTGGCCATGTTTTCTTTGTGTGTATTATTGGGATCCAATGGAACATAATGTAGTATGGGTGCCAGTGTTGCACCTCTGGTCATCCACCCCGCATTTTGTGACATCTTGTCTAATAGAACCTTGCACTCGGTGAATGTTTTGCTTAAGAATGCACCTCCAGCTGAAGCATCTACATTAGCCTTCAGGTTGTCAGTTAGACCCATGTAAAGTCGCTGGCCAAGCATCTGATTAGGAATACCATGATGAGGACACTTGACAAGCATCCCTTTGAATCTCTCCCAAGTTTCCTGCAATGACTCTGTGGCATGCTGCCTGTACTGCAATATATCATCAATATGTTGTGCAGTCTTGTTAGGTGGGTAGAACTTGTTCAAGAACTGCTTGACTAATTCCTCCCAAGTGATGATAAAGTTGATCGGGAGTGAATTTAACCAAGTCTGAGTTGCCCCGGTTACTGAGAATGGGAATAGAAGCAACTTGATAGCTTCAGGAGTCACGTTCGACTGCCTTTGGGTCATGCAAATTGACATGAAATTTTTCAAGTGCTGTTGTGGGTCTTCAATGCTTGACCCGGAGAACAATCCCTTATTCTGTAGAAAATGTAGTATGTTGTTGGTGATTTGGAATGTCTCCGCTTGAATTGCAGGCACAACTATGGCCGTGGCCAGATTATTGGCTGTAGGCTGTGACCAATCATAAAGTGCAGCTTCTGGCACAAGAGGTGCAACTCCCCTAACTTCCAAGTTAACTTGCTCATTCCCGTTGTTTCCGTTGGCGTTATTCACGTCACCCATGTCAAATTCGAGTTGATTTGTTGATTGAGTTTGTTGAAGTCCTTTGTTGGCACGGTTCAATGCCCTGAATATTTTCTCGGGGTCTGAAAGTCCTTCTATTAGTTCTCCAGTCCTCGAAGAATTTCTAGGCATACACCTGCTTTCCACAAGATTTCAATGTAAAGATTGGTAAAGAGAAAACAGATTACTATTGGAATCTTTGTGTTTCTTTCAACTGTAATTGATAACACCGTTAATTCCCCGGCAACGACGCCAAAATTTGATCATGCTCAACCGAGTCTCACAAAAGACTATGCGGGTGTTGCAAATATAATCTGAGTATTGTAGCCCAGAGTCGAACCACAGAGAATTAACCCACCAATTAACACTATCAGATTTACTCAATTCCCACAGCCTGTTTCCTCAAACTTTCGGATTCATAATTGTTGATTATCTAACAACTAATACAGAAAATAATAAATACTGAAAAGTAACTACGCTTGTTGTGTAAACAATATAAAGAAGGTCTAAGGTATTAATTCCCCCCGTTGGTCTTTTCTTTGGTTGTATATTTCTTATAATTCAGATTTATCTATCTCTAACAATCATGAACTCTCAATTTATCATAATCCTCTCTTAAGAAATTATAATAATCTACTAGACACACTCTCTCAAGTTACGTTAGCTAATTTCACAATACAGTTTACTTAGATTGCACCCGGGATTTCGTCATCTCTAATCCAACCCCTAAACCCTCGGTTATGACTCTCGTCTATACTCCGGGAGTGATGTTGTTCATACAATCACCTAAATATGCACACACACACTCTCTCTCT
>MU685219.1:0-18587 GCA_026770625.1 Nicotiana glauca | reverse complement strand
AAAGTTAAAAATCTATATTTGACAATTTCCGGCAAGATTTGAAGAAAACTAAGGGTAGGGCGAGAAAGAGGGAAAATAGAAGAGTTAGGGGTGTTAATCTGGTAGTTATTGGGCTAAGTGGCGTTCGCCGGCGGTAGGGTTCCGGCGAGGCAAATTTTGATATTCGAGGAGATCGGTTGAGATTTGAAGGAAACTAAGTAGAGGGGTGAGGAGAGGGGTTCATGGTGGATATTTGGTGTAAATTTGGTAGGGTTTGGCGTAGGATGTGTTTCCTGCCGGTGAGGGATTCCGGCGAGTGACAGAGACGAGGAAGACGGTTCGATGTTTTTTAAGAGTTAATCAATTCATCAAATAATTATATGCAAACGAATTAGATCAAAAGTGGGCCGTTGGATGAAACAAATTGGAGGGCTCAGATTAGCTTGACACCAAACTGTGTCGTTTTGTTTAATTAGAGATCAGGCTGGTGACCGTTGGATCAAGGGTGATCAATGGCTGAGATTTAACGATGCCAAACGGCATCGTTTTGATTAGTTGGGGATTGACCGGGTGAATGGGTGGATTTGGGCTAGACTTGGGGCGTGTTTGGGCTAGGGGTTCAGGGGTAATTGGGCTCCAAAACCAATCAGCCCAATTCCTTGTATTTCTTTTGTTCAATTGTCATTGTTTTCATTTTGTATTTTGTATTTTTGTATTTTTTTGATTTATTTTTATACTATTTTTTTTTGATTTTATAAAATTGTGAGATTAAACTACAATTAAACTAAAACTAATTAAGGCCTAAAATCTACTTAATAACTATTTTATAGCAATTTCCAATTAAAACAATAAAATGCTAAAGTGAATTATTTTTTGTGATTTTCTTTAAATTTCTAAAATGACTTAACACCTACTTAATACTAAAACGTAAAATTAAATTCCTAATGCAAATGCATATTTTTTGTATTATTATTTTTTAATATGAATTATTATGAAACCAATTAACACAAAATACACAAAAATTGTAAAAATAAAGAAGAATCATTTTGTTTGGATTTTTGGGAATAATTTGCTTAGGGCAAAAATCACGTGCTCACAGGATCTAATGTTTTGTATCTAAACTATCTACTCCTACCAAAAAAGTTTTTTGGATTTTTCAGTAGATTTTTAGTAGTTTTTGGATCTGAATTTTGAATTTTCCAGAGTTTTTGAGCTCTCTAGACTTCTAAGATTATCAATTTCAAATTTCAGAATTTCCTATCTTCTAATACCTTCTCAGATTTTTTCCCTCTCCAAAAAAACTTGTATTGTAAGGCAAGGTATTTCACTTTTATAGAAAAAGTCTAGGGCAACCTTCAGATTTTTATTTACACCCTAGGTCCCTCTTATATTTTCAATTTTTGCTTAATTAGTCCTTTAGTTCATGCCTTGTTGGCCAAGTAACACTACCAAGTTCTTGAAATTTTAATTAGAACCCCCTTCTAGAAGGTTCTAGGGGGTTCCAATTCAGTTACTGCACTATTCTTTTTATTAATCTACCTATACTACCCTTAATTCAACTCATAAATTATAAACCTAGTCAAACTAACCCCCAACCCTATTAACTTGGTTAAAACTGACCATAGTTAGTCAATCAAGGGCTGGGAATATTCAGCTATATCCAAACAAATCCTAAAAATTGAAATAATCAATCTAACTAATCAAATTAGAGATAGAAATTAATTCTAATCAATACTATAACCTAAGACGATCAGTGAACTAACAATTAATAGAAAACAAATAAAATTGAAACTAAAGTCAAATTAACAGCAACAATCATGGTTCATTCAATCGAAACAAACACACAATCAAATAAGAATTAAACTATATGATTGCTATATACAAAAATCAGAGACCTAAATCGAAAAACCCTAACTCAAACAAAAATAAAAGAAATACTGGAAATGAAAGAACAGAAAAGTATGCATTAAAGAAATATTTACTGATGAAAAGAGAAAGAAAAATAAACAAAGAAAGAAAAAGATTGAGAAACTTACTGTTTAGGTTATAGTTTGGACTGACCTCGAATCGAGTCCCCAAATAATGTTACATGCTTGTTCTTGCCAAGAACAAGCATATAACCTTATTTTGGAACCCAATCCGAACACTGGCAAGCCTTGAAAATTCGACCCGTCTTGAACAAAACCCTAGATCTAAACTTCACGTAATTGTGGTTGGATTTGAGGGAAATTGGTTTGGGATTTGGGAAGAAGAAGGTGATGAGACCCTAGGGTATGATTTTGGGGAGGTTTGGAGATGGTGCCTCCGTGTGTGGCAGAGACGGCGTTAGGGTTTTGTAGATTCAAGGGGATTGGTGGGGATTTGAGCAAAATGAAGGCCGGATTTAAAAAGGGGAATATGAGAGCAAGGCATGGTGAAATTTTGGGGTAATTTGGAGACTTGCCGCCGGCGGAGGCGATTTCCGGCCAGCGGCAGATGGTGGAGGATGGTGGGGGTAAGCGGCGTTACGCCGGAGGTTAGAAAGGGGTGTAAGACGATGAGAGGGGTAGGGGGGCCTTGTTCGGACATTTATATACTTAAGAAGGGGGCTTCAGGACTCTTAGATAAGATAACCTTGACGGTCCTGATCGAATGAGCCCAAAACGACGTCGTTTTGTTGTTTGAAGGGCTGGACCAGATCATGGTGATTTTGGGCTAGATTTTGAACGGATTTGGGGAATATTTGGGCTGGCCAATAGATTTGAATATTAGCCCAAACTGGCTGGCCTGCTTCTCTCTTCTTTTTATTTTCTTTACAATTAATTCCTTTCAATAAAGACCTGAGTTAATTCTACAACTAAAGTAATTAATTTTCAAGTATCAACTACTAATTTCGAATGAACTAAAACCAATTTGAGAATTAGAAGTAAAAATGCAAAAAGAACCATTTTTTGTTATTTTCTTCTATTTTTGTGATGTTTATTTGACTAATAAAACTAAAAATATAAAATTGAGTCCTAAATGCAAAGGTACTCTATATATATATATATATATATATATATATATATATAATGAATTATACCAATTAAAAATGCACACAAAATGCAAACAATCACAAGAATTATGTAAGTAATCCTAAAATTCAAATAATAAAAGAAAAATCCTAATTTTAAGAATTCTATAGGAATAATTCAAGCGAGGCAAAAATCACGTGCTCACACTACTATTGCACCTTCAATTCCTACCAATACTTTACTTTTATCCCTAGATCAACTTCCTATGCACTTGTATTTATCTCCCAAAGCAGCTCCAAACCCACTAAGATCAAGGCTAATTCAAAGAAATCAGTAAAGAGTGGGAAGGTGGTGATTCATGTTGCTACTAAGGGATAACTAGAAGTTAAGGAAGATGTGGCTCAAGGGGAATCTACATCTTTCACGGTTGATCAGGTGAAATCACCTACATCAAAGCTTGATATTCTAGTCTCTGCAAATTGTTGCACCCATGAGTGACAAATCACATATAGAGGATACGAATATAGAAAAGGAAGTTGTTATGCAGGAGAAAAATGTGGACACATTGGTAATATACATTGTGGTTGAGGGGAAAGGTGAGAAAGAATTCGAGAATAAAGAGGATTCTGATGGTACTTCTTACAGTTAGACTGAGGATATGGATGATGAGGATGATGAGGAAGTTAACGAAGGGAGGAGGAGAAGCCAATCAGGAGGAGCTCCAGGTTCAGGAAAAGACTCATAGTACTGATGAGAATAAGAGTGAAAATGAGGGGGAATCAAGTGAGGAAAAAGAGAGTGAGGTAGAAGGACAACTAGGTGAACAAGTGACAGACTCTATAGAAGAAGAAAAAGAAAGTGATGGAGAAGGTGACTTTGAAAGTGAGGGTTATGATGATGAAAAAGGAAGTAAAATTGAGGGTATTGAACCTGAGAGTGAAGAGGAGAATTCCAGTGAAGAATCTGAAGGCTCCATGGCTATTGGGAATATAGCCATGACCCCTTTAGAAGAAGTTCATGAAGAGGAAAGGCCTAAAGAACCTAGGTCTTTGCTAACTCCTTTTGTTGGAGATGATGATGTTGACAGTGATGAGGATGATTTGCCCATATATGTGGTAGGAAAAAAAGTCAGGAAGGCCTATGTCAAACCTACACGACCAGTTCCCCAGGCAAGAAAGGAAGTGGCTCTTCCTTCTAGGAATCCTTTCACTAGGAGCAAAAGAAAAGTTGTAGTTGAACAGATAATCAAGGAGTTTAGGAGTGCCAAGAAAATAAGAAAGAAAATTCCTACTGTTGAACCTGTAGTTAAGTTGGATGAAGAGTATGAATCTGGTCCTTCTCTGTAGATCCAGAAACCACTAGTGAAAAAGACTGCTGTTAAACTCACCATGGCAACTACCACCTTTTAGAAGGCCAGCAAAGGGAAGTAAAATAGGGTTATGTCTACTATGGTTGATAGACTGACTGAGTTCAAGAGTAGAAAAATGTTGAATGGGAAGATACTTGCAAATACAGATGAGCAGGTTATGGCCCAATTGGTTGAAAATATTTATCTGTAGGGATGGAGACATATATTTGTTACCTCCCTCTCCCCCCTTTAATATGTGCCTACTGTGGTTGAGTTTTATGCAAACTTCCAGTTTGATGGCATAGCTATAAAGAGTTCTATAGCACAATTGATATGGATTTTGATGCTGAAGAGTTTGGGCTGCTACTGAACATTCCTTTCTTTAGCATTTGACAACTATCTAAAGAAGAAATGGCCTACTATAGACAATGATGTTGAAACGTGCATTGTAGTTTCTAGAAATTCTCCTAAAAATTTGAGTTGGATACTCCCTAGAAGGTGTACAAGATTGAAATGACTCCTTTTCACAAATTGTTGTTTCACTATGTGAACTCCTGCATCTACAGAAATTTGAGAGGAGGCATGAGGCCACCCTACTTGATATAGCTGTAATGGAGTTGTTGGATAGAAGTAGAGCCATAAACCTTCCCAGCCTGATGATTCAGCACATGACAAGGGTTGCCGATACCTCTAAGCCTAAGTATGCTATGCCTTATGTCTTCATTCTAACTAAGTTATTTGACAAGCTCAACATAGCCTTGCTTGAGCTGAAGTTTAGGAATTACAATAATATTTTGGATGTTGTTACACTCATGCACTGTGGTTATGAGGAGAACAAGGCTAGAGGGCCAACTAGTTCTGCTATTTTACCTGGTAGTAGCAGGGCAACTGAATTCTCTAAAAGGTTGAAATTGAATTTAGAAAATAATTTTAAGCTTAGAGAAGACAAAGATGAGCTGCAAAGAAATCCACGCAACTCAGGGAGGAGCTCATAAAAGAGAGAGGCTTATGCTCAACAGATTGCCATCCTTGTGAAAGCCTTGACCCCCTCTTCTTCTCAACCTTGATCTTGGTCCAGTACCCCTTATCGCCGGTCTGTTTTGTTAACTAGTGGTGCCTTTTGTTTTTGTTATTCTAGTTCTAAGTCGTTTGCAGGATATTTTAGCTTATTTTGTATAAATGTTTTAGTTCAAGGTCATAAGCTTAATTTGTCACTAATTAATGAAATCTCTTGTGTTGTTTACCTGCTTCTTGTATAGTTTTTATCATCAACATAGTTCATTAGTCTTGATTTATATTGTTCTTGTATTGTAGGCTCGATGGCCAAGAGTCTTGCATTAACTATACGTGTCTGTCTAACATCTTTGTTTTTCTCGATGATGCCCAAGGGGGGAGATAGAGTTTTGGGGGGGGGGGGTTTGATGCTCTGAATTGGATCCCAATGTGTTTATGTCACCTTGTATTGTTGTTGTGCTTCTACTATTATGATCAGCTGATCATGAATTATATTACGCCATTACGTGGTTTATGCGCACAAAGTTTATCATCATTGAGAAGGGGGGATTATTAGAGAATTGGGATTTTGATGATTAACAAAGTGTGTCCAATGAACGTATTCCAAGAAACAGGTCCTCAAGGTAGCTGATGGAGATTCTTACATGCCATAATGTTTTCAAAAGTTACCCTAGTACGAGATTGTTGGAAAAAGGCTGATAACGTAAAAAAGGTCGTTGTCCAAGATAGATAAAAGCAACTAGAGTTGTGGACTCCTAGGAACTGTAGGAGTTATTGTTCACCTGTAAAATGGTACAATTGAATTTGTACATGATTTCTAGACAAATGAATCGATTCGATCCTGAAATGATGAAGTAATTGAAGAAATATGTAACACTAACCTTGATATGAAGACGAAATAGCAGAATAGTAATTCTGGGAGCGAGGCCTCCGGATGCAAAAATAATGAAACCAAAAAGGGAGAAAATAAAATTGTATATAGATTTGAATTGATTATAGCATAAGTTTTTTTTCAAAAATTCCTCCCCTTACAATGATAACAAAGCTCACTATTTATAGCTACACCTACAGAAAAAGGTCCTAGGACCATGCCCTTTTTTAACGTCAATTATGAGGGCCATTGATGAAGGTGTAACGGTGAGTATAAATGACAAGTTCTCTATAATCGGTATCACACTAAATACTGTGGAATACTTTGCATTAAATGCTACCGGGCAGAGGGTATTTATTGTATTTTTATGAGTATCATTCTTTCCGGTGACAAACTGGATAATTGCCTTCGGTTCTAACTATACACCACCTTAGGTTCCATGTGACACTCTCTTAAGCGTCCACTTAGCATAGCATATTTTACCCTATACAGATAATTCCCCTGCTTTCCGGTGTCATAACTTTGTGTCACCGGGAAGTTGGTAGAAATACTTCTTTTGGTAGAAATTACTATGATTCCTTTTGAAAAGCTCTTTATGGTTGATTAGACGCACATCTCTCCGCATTTAATTCCCCAAACATACGTCATCCCCGATTTAGCATAATGTTTGCTGGTTATCGAGGTAATTACGGCCACAGATTTAGCCGCCTAAAACTTACTTATATGCATCAACTTTCTCCGTTCATACTCATAACTCTACAAACTCTCTAAAACTCTCTTTATTCAACTTCTATCATGTTCTTCAACAAAACTTTTCCTTCATCCATAACATATAATGGCTTCTTCTTCAAACAACACTAGTTTTTCAAAGAACTAGAATAAAGTCGAGGACGTTGCTCCTTCAATAGTAGGTACCATCATCTCAAGAAGTCTTGTTACAACACAAGACTTTGAAGAGAAATTCCCTTTAGCTAACTCTTGTACATGGGCCGTTGGCTAGTATCCTTCTTCCATCCGCTCTTCCAGCATTCTTGTTGTGAAGGAAGATTGCCGATGCCAAGATCTGGACATTACTGCTCCTGATCTAACAGAGCGAGTAACCCTACCCAGGGAGGTTTTTACGTACTTTTACATGTATCCCTCTAATTTGAGAGCGTTTCCCTTGAGCGGAGAGTTTGACTCTGTTATTGCGGAGTTCTGCCTCCTACCAGGTGTGTTTGGAAAAAGTAAGTCCTTCTGAGTGGAGGATAGTTTCTTGTTTTTGACAGTGTTGCTAAGAGATGGCAGAAGAGCTATCCTTATTTCATATGATGAATCTCTACTCTCCCAAATCTTCCGTAGGAGAATGATAAGCTTCAGCAAACATGACTACTATGCTCTATTATCTAGCATGGATGATGACAATGACCGTGGGTGGATGGAGAGGTTCGTTGTAGTTGCCAACAATAATATCATTCGGGCAACTGCTTCATCCTTTCTGGACTCATGGAATCACACTCATAAGTTCCTTGTTTAATATTTCTTTCATTAAGAATTTTTCCTTATCCGTATTGATCCACCGTCCTTCGCCTATTTTAGCAACTCGATGGGTTCCATCTAGGGTGAAGGCTTGGACCAATTGGTCAAGAAAATCATGGATGTCACTACGCCCGAAACCAGTAAGTGGAAAGAACGGGCCCTCAAATATGGGTGGAAGGCCAAAAATTATAGTAACTCAGACTCATCTCGTTTCTACTTTTTACGTGAGGAAATTAATTGATCCTTTCTCCCTTTTTTACTGAATTCAGATCTACTCCTGGGCTCGGTTATCATCCCCGAAGAGGATGTTTTGGTTGATCCTACTGACGCGGGAAGGATGCTTCAGGAGGCACTTACTCGAATAGGTGTCTCCGAGCCTGCTTTGTGTACAAGTATTTATTCACAGAGTCCCCGACCGGAGAACAAGGAACCAAAAGAAAGCCTTTCTCTGTGGCTGGGGGAAAGAACAAAAAGGGAAAATCACCCTCGAGTCTTTTATGAAAGTCGTGATGAGCCCTCCGCGCTGGCCGATCGTAGAAACTATAATGAGTGACAGTGATGGAGAAGATAGTGATGATGGAACTTCTCTACATAGAAGACGACGATCCTTATCATTTCAATAGAATGCTTAACTGGTTGAGTTAGTTACACCAACCTAGGATGATGTATCAATTCTTTTGGGGAAGTTTGAAATGGTGGAAAAGGCCAACTCTCATTGCCCGATGCCGGTCGCTACATCCGATACCAAGAGGATGATTACTGGCCCCTTGCCATCTTCGGTTGATAAGCAACCAACAATTAGCACTGTGTTCGCCGCAGTTGCTCTTCATCCTTCAACGCCATCAGCTTCATCACCTTCTTTACCATAGCTTCCACCAACAATTGCTACATCATCTCCACCAGCCACATCTGCCCTAGAAGAAGATGTACCTCTTCCCTAGTTCCAGCTCATGGGAATTTAGGAAAAAATTGTGCTGCCCACTTAGAAGATCCGCAAACGAGGAGCAACCTTAATCCCTCGGTCTCCACCAGATGTAATTTGTTATCCTGGCCGATGGAACTTGCTAATTATCTGAAGCCTTTGGCTTCGAAAAAAGATTGGAGAAGATACATGCTCTTTCGGGAGAGTGCTTGTTGAATAATTCCATGCACAATGCTGCAGCGATATATTATTCATTTCCTTTGTCATTTCCTCTATCTTTGATTTAGTATTACTCTTGAATTGGTCTTCCTTGTTTCTTAGGCCAATTTTCTTGCTTCCGAGGGCTTTCCGAGGTTGATTCGGGAAAAGGAGGAACTTACTTCCGAGCGGGAACAACTTTTGGTTAAGTGGGACCAAAATGTTGCTCGCCTTTAAGAAGTGGAAATAAAAGCTACTAAGGCCATTGTGTTGGAGGCTTGTTTGCAGCAAAGTGAGAAAGAAGTGGAGACCCTTGGCTAAGAGATCTGTTACACCCCATGTTTACGGATGCAAAAGTACGTCGTAAGTTAATTGATGTAAGATCGAAACTGAGATCCTCTTTGAAAGTATATAAAGTAATCCAATAATATTATAGCCCATATTTTTGTTCAAATACAAACGACTAGTTAAGGATGAATGCACCCAAACATGAAGAAGGAGATTTTGGACAAATAAAAAAGAGTTGCTTTGTTACCCGATGTGCCTGCATCACAACTTAATTTCCATCATAAGCTACTCGACACATGTCTAAATTATTTGATTAGGATGAGACACATGTTTCAAAATGGAAAAAGAACCACCATGAATCACCCATTTTTAATTATTCTCAAAGGATAAGATTATTCTCTTTACCAAACATATGCGGATCCAATCACGATCTTATATATAAGAAGAACAAAAGATCTTTCTACTTGATTAAGTAGGTGACAAGTAGATGCATCACTTACTTAGAGCTTGTGGATCAAATTAAAAGGGAATGGAAAAGGATAGACATGGTCAAGTCTTGGGGCAACCCAATACCCATCTTTCCAAGCCCATTAGTAGGGCCATATAAATATAGATATATCTCAATTTTACTTAGAAAATTATTCATAATCCCTCTCTCTCTCTATTGAAACATGAAGGAGTTCTAAAATATTAGCCCAAGATTTCTCTCAAAGTTATCCTAAGGTTTAAGACCAAAGGTGGTAAAGTGATTTCTCTCTTGGAAGATCAAGATCACCTAGTTATCGCTCTACTTTGTTGTTTGGCATAAAGAGCTTGTTTGAGCTTGAAGTAAAGCTTAGTTGGAAGTGTATTCTTGCTGCCAAGGTAATGTTTAACTTCTCCTATATGTATTTAAGATAATCTATGTATATCTAGTTGATTTGATAATGGAAACTTGTGAAGTAGGCTGAACTTCATGTTGAAGTGTTTTAGTCGCTGGACTATTTTTGAGTTGAATTCTTGATATTTTTATAGTTGGAAATCAGTAGAAATAATTTAAAATACTATTTCTATTGTGGTTGATGTGTTTGGAAGAAGAGAAGGCTTGAAAAAGTAAAGTTTGAACTTGGTTGTTAGGTGTAATGTTGTGGATTGTTTTGGTAATGTATTGTAACGAATATGTATTGTAGCGAATATATATACATACATATATATATACATACATATATATATATATATACATACATATATATACTATGTATATGTATGTATGTATATGCTTGCTAACATTCTGGACATGTTGGTCTTGTTGTTTGAATTGAGAAAAATGGAAAGAATAAGGGGTGGTGCTGTGTTGACTTCTAGCTTCTGTACATGTTGGTCTTGTTGTAGACGAGCTAGTCGCTCATCCTGTGTTGGGTTCTAGCTTCTGTAAACTTAATAATGGCCCCTTATTGTATTGAAGTACTAGCGGCCTGAACTGACGTCGTGTGGTTAAGTAAACGACAAAATTATGTTAAGGCTACCCTTTCTTTCCTTTTGGCATGCTTCATATGATACAAACGAAATAAGCAAATGTGCAACTTTCATAACCGACTCTATTCATAGAAGTACTAGGGGTGCCTATGTTCTCTATTCCACATGCGTCCTATTATTGTATAGTCTTTTCATGGGTCTTAAAAAATATGTAAGTTGATAAAATTTATCCAAAGGCATATTGATCTTATGAGATTCAGAGAGATCTTATTGACTTACTTCATTCTGCATTGTATTTATTTATACATGTACATTGACCCATGACCAGATGGCTTTATATACGCATATATTATTTGTATATAGGGTATGGAAAAAGTTTACAACATTATATACGCACCATTGCCTGATAGGTTGGTATACGTTGATGATTTCTCCCACAGAGGCTGAAATGATATGATGGATTGCCCTCAAAGGCTTGATGATTTAATGTACGCATATACCTATGCATGGTATGATATTTATAAATATGTGCATGACAATATAAATGTTCCATGATTTACTGAGCTATTCAGACTTACAGGTTGAGTCCTTTATTCCATTTTTCTCTCATGTCTATTATATACTGCTTTTCATGCCTTACATACTCATTACTTTATTTTTACTTATGTCCCTTTTGCATGGGGACACTGTGTTTTATGCCCGCAGGTCCTGATACACAGGTTGATAATTCTCTAAGTAGGCTATCACCTCAGTGGAAGGTGTTGGTGCACTCTATTTTCTCCGGAGTTGCCTATTTAGTCAGTATGATTTGGACATGTATTGATGGGTATGGCGGGGACATGTCCCAACCTTTATGACATTTATGTACTCTTAGAGGCTTGTATATAGATTTCATGTATATGGATACTTATATGGCCTTATCGGCGTATGTTTTGAGTATACAAATGATCATGTCAGTCTTATAGGCCTGTATGTCACATGTATAAGTTTCTATATCATGTTGGGTCGTCCCATGTCGAGTATTCTCTTATGTTTAATTTTGGTTATCTCATGATGACCTTTCCAATTCCTTTACCCATGATAGTATAATAAGAAGGATACATTACGTATGTACTCGATTGAGTTAGGCACCGGGTGCCCATCGCGGCCTTTTGGTTTGGGTTGTGAAAAAAGTGGTATCAAAGCAGTTCTGTCCTAAGGAATCTACAAGCCGTGTTTAGTAGAGTCTTTTTATTGGTGTGATGTGCACCACACTTATAAGCTGGACTCTACATGACCTTTATAACTGTCACTCTTTTCTCTAACTCTAAATCATGTGGTAGAGCTCGATTATAAGAATTCAAACTCCTAACTTCCATTTTATTCGTAATACAACAATACTTAAATCCAGAAAGACACTTGGTAAGAGATTGCATGTGGAACTGGAAGAGTTGATTTATAGGAACTCGATTTTGCATCATTCTTATGATGAGTAAATGTGAGATCTTCAGCAGGTCATGTGTGTACTAAGATGTGTCAGCTTTTTGATAAGGATCCCTAAGGCAAAAATATCTATCCACCCACACGGTAAAAAGAAAAAAGTGAAGCAAGGTGAATACGAGTACGAGGTACCTAGTTAATGAAGATTATCAGTATTTACATTTAAGCAGAGAAATATAAGCATTCTAAGATACTTTCAACAGTAACAGATACACATACAATTGACCACACCCATCTCAATTATGCCCCATGGGATCTGGCAGATACAATTTTAAGAGAATAATGAGATATCAGGATCCACCTGGGGTAAGAGTAACCCAAAATGGAGGATGGGTTGTTATCATTAGCTAACATATCCGAAGGATAGTAGAAACATAGTAATAGATCTCTTTGTGAGACACCCGGATGGTGCACTCTAGAATAGTACAGTCAGATATGAATACTTGAATGATCGAAAATTTTAGAAGATAGGTAGTGGAATCCTAGCTGGGATAAATATTTACCTTAATATGGCTCCCATACCAAGAAAAGAGAGAATTTTAGGCAACCTGAAGAGCCAGTGGATGAGGCAAGGGGATCTAAAAGCAAAATAATATTTTGTTGAAATTTTTAGAATAAAGAGATAGACAGAAATATTAGCAGGAGAATAAAAAAAGAGTAAATGAAGCATTATGAGCATGATGTGATAAATGATTGATAACAGCAAATCAAAAATATGACAAGATGATAGAGTTTATAGTCAAGTAAAGGGAAAGACAAGAGGAGACATGCCTTGAATCAATAAAAGGGTATAAACTATGATGTCATATCCTCATTTTGATAAATAAGTTGGTGATTCCAACATGATTACCAGAAGGAAATGTTAGACCTTAGAGTAATAAAAATTAGTATGGGCTAGTGAACAGGATAAATAGAACATAAGTGAGGGAAAAAGGATTTGATAATAGTTGGAATCCTGAGAATTTTAGAGATCGCGTTTCGGCAATAATAGAATGACAATGGTAGAATAACCTTTAAAGGTCATTCAGGAAGACGCTTCCCAAAAGCAAGCATTGTGAGAAGAGTTAAGCTTAATGGACTAAGTGTGCCATTTACACTAGGTGTCACTCTCATGAGTAAGATATTTCATTATCCTTGGTACAGAAGGGTTATCACAAGGCGAGTAAGAGTCAGTAAAGATATGAAAAGATGCTAAAGATGAAGAGAGGGGGGAAGATGGTGTGATATGGTATTAAGTAAGAGTTATATGGTTTAGGTAACTATAGAATAGTAAATGAAGAATGTGATACAAATAAGAAAGGGATGATATTGCACTTTTTCAAATCCCACATATAGGTTACGATTCCAAAACATTATGCAAGCAGGATAGTAGGGAGAGGCAGTAAGATTTCCCGACCAGGATGATATTGATAAATAAGTGGGAATGAACACTTGATGCAAAAAGAGCTAGTACAAGAGGTAAGTTAAGAGAAAGGACATAACCCAAGAGGGGTTAAGTAGAATTTAGATATGAGAATGGACCAACGAGTAGTTAGGAGTTGATTCATAAAGAGCTTAGTTATAGCTAGACAAGAGGAAACAGACAAATTTGCAGATCGTGCAAGATAAATATAGGGAAACCTAATATAGTGAATACAACTTCGCAGTTATGACATTGTAATCCTTGAGAAATATTCTGGTAGGAGTTGAGGTAGTTAAAGTACTATATGAGTGTTAGGTAAATAAAAGAGAGTACCACTGGGAAGATAGTCAAAATATCAGTTCAAAAGCAACCCTAGAAGCAAAAGGGTGTGGAGGTAAGTAACTAAGGATAATTATAGGCGAGGAAGAACATCAAAATTTTTGTTGAGTATACGATGCAATAAGCTTGCAGCTTTACAAGAGTCAGAGGGTCCTCCATAAGTACTACAATGAAACACAAGCAGAGGAAATAAGGAAGAAGGCTTCAACCTAAGCATAGTAACTTCAAGAAGAAATGGTCATGTAAAAACAAACTCACTACAACATTTTATTCACTCCATAAGAAAGTGGTACCTATCGTGACTAATGAATGGAAGTAAGTGATATTAGAGATCATACGGGTTATAGGGAATTCCAGTATTCGTGAGCATCAAGATAAGCCAAGCATCTGTGCAACAAGTGGTAGAACGACTAGGAAAAGTAACTGCATATATTTAAAGACAACTGAGAAGGCATAGGATTATAATAGCCCCACCCATAAGATGAATCACATTGGTATGCTATGAAATATGGTTATTAAAGTATATATCACACCTAGGTGGATTAGGCAAGTCACTTCAAATGTTTCCCGATAAAATGTAAGCCCTAGTGACAATGCATTATGTAAGAGGTTTCAAGTTATTAGTGGTAGATTATGGATCAAAATTAAGGTGAATCAACAATAAATGGATAAAGTTCCAACGTATGAGAGGAGATAAGGATGCCATTCTTTAGATGAACAGTAATAAATTAGCAGTAAAGGACTTAGACTTATACATATAGGATAAGTAGTAAGAGAGTAACCTAGAGTTGGTTAGCAGACCTCACTAATAATAAATCAAAGAAAGAGATATGGTATATTGTGACCTACCGAGTTGTAGTAAATCCATAAGCATAGATAATCCATGCTATGAATCAAGATATAGCAATATATTTAAGTTTGACAAAGTACCGAACGAAGAACTTCAGTACACCTATAGTTTTCGAGAGGGACAAATTCTCAAAGTTCTGTATATGTTCCCAAAGTGAGTCCTAGAGATTGGTTATAAGCTGGAGGAAAAAGGAAAGAAGAGTCTCATAGGTGCGCATACAATGTTATAGTGGTATATGCTATATGACAAAAGGTAGCAATAGGTACGAGATTTGAAGATTCCAACTACAAGTCATGGTGTGAGAAAGAGGCCTAAAGCGGGGAGTACCATGGCCTATGGATTTATTCATAGAATAGTTGCCTAGATGGTAAGGACAGTATTAAAGTATTCTTAAGGGCTGTAGGGTAAGAGACTGATAAGCGCATTAGTCAACATTTGAGGACGAATATTCCAAAGGGGGGAATGAGGTTGGACCCATGTTTTCATACTCAAAATTACGTCGTAAGTCAATTGATGTAAGCTCGGAAATTAGATCCTCTTTGAATGTATATAAAGTAATCCAATGATATTAAGCCCGTATTTTTGTTAAACATATAGACGACTAAGTTGAGGACGAATGCATCTAAACGTGATAAAAGAGATTTTGGACAAATAAAAATGAGCTGCTTTGTTACCCGATGTGCCTGCTTCACCAACTTACTTTCCGTCCTACTTGCTTGAGCTACTGGACACATGTCTAAATCATTTGATTAGGAGGAGACACATGTTTCAAATTGGAAAAAGAATCAACATGAATCACCTACTTGATTAAGTAGGTGACAAGTAGGTGCATCACCTACATAGAGCTTCTAGATCAAATTAAAAAGGAATGAAAAAAGATAGAGATGGGCAAGTCTTGGGACATCCCAAGACCTATCTTCCCAAGCCTATTGTGGGGCCATATAAACATAGATATATCTCAATTTCACTCAGAAAACAATTCATTATCCCTTTCACTCTATTGCAACATGAAGGAGCTCCAAAATATCAGCCCAAGATTTCTCTCAAAGTTATCCTAGGGTTCAAGACCAAATCCACAAGTTGGTAAGGTGATTTCTCTCTTGGAAGATTAAGATCACCTAGTTATCTCTCTACTTTGTTGTTTGGGGTAAAGAGCTTGTTTAAGCTTAAAGTAAAGCTTAGTTGGAAGTGCATTCTTGCTGCCAAGGTAAGGTTTAACTTCTCCTATATGTATTTAAGATCATCTATGTATATCTAGTTGATTTGATAATGGAAACTTGTGAAGTAGGTTGAACTTCATGTTGAAGTGTTGTAGTTGCTGGACTATTTTTGAGTTGAATTCTTGATATTTTTATGGTTTGGAAATCAGTAGAAATAACTTAAAATACTATTTCTAATGTGGTTGATGTGTTTGGAAGAAGAAAAGGCTTGAAAAAGTGCAAGTTGAACTTGCTTGTGAAGTGTGATAGTGTAGATTGTTTTGGTAATGTATTGTAACGAATTGTAAGGCCCCGTGAAATCCCTACTCGAAAACCCAGATCCCGTGGTGCCAAGTTAGGATCATGTGTTAACAATTCATAAATCGCGACGCGGAACTTTTTGGATTGAATAATGCATTAAAAAGTCAAGAATAAGTTTCCAGAAAAATGCAAGAAATACGGTCCAGAATGTGGTCGCATAATCGAAATACGGACTGCATATCTGCCGCAAAGTGAGGCAGAATATTGGTTAAAATTGAAGTCAGTTATGCGGTCGAAATGCGGTCGCATATTCAAAATGCGAACCGCATAGTCGTCGCATATTTTCCTTTGAATTTTGCGAGGATCAGTTCTGCGGTGCACTTTGTGACCGCAGAACATGAATGCGGACCACATTCTTACCACAGACTGAGTTAGAATGTTTAGTTTTTGGGGAGCATTTTGCCGTCCATTATGCGGACCGCATGTTAACTCTGCGATCGCAAATGCGATCACATATTTAACTCGGGGCTCCATTTTTCTAATTTTTAACCCGACTTCCATATCGATATATCCGGTGTTATAGCTCATTTTAAGCATTCTTCTGAGCATTTCTACAGAGAGAGAGAGAGAGAGGGTTATTAGAGAGGGAAAGTATCCCCATCAAATTACTCCATAAGACTGGGCTAAATCCTAGAAGAAAATCAAGTGAAGACCCCTAGACCTTCATCTCAAGAGGTAATACTTTATCACCCTAACTCTTGCTTGTTTTATTCTCAGATATAAGGGGGTCACTAGTGAGGTTATTCGTGGGTACAACAATGGATTCTTTGCATGCATGTCAAACCTTAGAGTAGTGGGAGGTGGTGAATTAAAGAAGGGTGCAAAGTGATATAAATTGCTCTCAAAAAGGGACCTAAGATCATATTGCACCTCTAGGGTTTTTCAATATGCTTGAACCAAGCTAGAGTCTCAATCTCATCTCTAATTCTCGATTTAATTTGTAATTTTTACTCAATAGATCGAAGTGCTAAGAGTTCCGGAAATTTGTAAAAGAGTAAGGAAAGCTTTATTGAGGTATGTATGGCTAGAAATTGAGCTCCGTCGTCATTTACGAAAGTATGGTAAGAGTTGAATTGGCTAGTGTATTAATTGTTATTACGCATTAATTGATTTGCATGTATCTATACATATTCGCGAAGGATGTGCCTCAATGTGAATAATGTACCAATCTTGACAATTAGAAAATGATGAAAAGTACAGTTATGTGTTGAAATATTTGGCTTATAAGTCAACATTGAAACAAAGAGTTATTTGTGCTAGCTATGTGCTCACTTACCTGTGATTGCAACTCGAATTATCCTTGATATATGTGTCTATGATCACAACTTGTAAAATGATTATTGAAAAGGGGAAACGATGTGATGATGGTGGCCATGAGTGCCCCAGGAATTGTTATGATATGTGTGGGATAAAGATTTGAAGTGTTGATTAATGAAAATAAAGTAATGCCTCTAATGGGGTGACCTAGCCGATCGGGTCATGATCGGACACCATGCCGTACACATGGTGGTAATGTGCTGATATTGAATTTCGGATAAGGGAAATGAATTAGGGATTGAAAGTAATGCCTCCAATAAGGTGACCTAGACGGTCGGGTCGTGACCGGACTCCGCTCGAGATGGCGGTGGTAATGAGAACAGTGGTGAACATGTGACAGAAATGCCCTAATATATGTTGTGGAAATTGTATGAAAGATTATATGAATTGCTTCTTTGATTTGCCCATATTAGTTGCTTGTATCTGTTTGATAGTTCTTTCTAGTAAAATGGTGTTTAGTTATACATACCGGTACAATTCAAATGTACTGACGTCCCTTTTGCTAGGGGCGCTACATTCGTGTTATGATTGTAGGTGGATCTATAACAGGCACTCCAGTCCACCAGCAGTAGCACCTCCTTCACATTCCGTCCGCTGTATGGGTGAGCCCCTTTCCCCTCGGGGCCCGGCGTGGCTTATGCCGCTGTTCTTCCCGTAGTATTATTTTTGTATTTGTGTAAGGTATAGCGGGAGCCTTGTTGCCATCATTTCTGTATTATTCTTTAGTTATATTTAGAGGCTCCGTAGACAGGTTGTGGGTAATGTCGGGTATTGGAAATTGAAATAGAAATATTGATGTTTGGCAATGATGTATATAATTTGTAATACCTTTAAAGTGGCAAAATGATGTTGCTAATGAGACTGAAATGGAAATCGTTAATTATATGTTGATAGAATTCGGTTAATAGAGTCTATCCCTTATTTAATTATGAGTTGGGTTGGGTAGTATGCATGAAACCTGCCAGGCTTGCTCAGTCGGGATTACTCGTTTGAGTGCCGGTCGCGCTCCTCGATTTTGGGGCGTGACACGAATATGGGGTTAGATATATATATATATATATATATATATATATATATATATATATATATATATA
>MDKF010229179.1:0-23401 GCA_026770625.1 Nicotiana glauca | reverse complement strand
ATATATATCATCAAAACAACATAAAAATGTGATTATTTAGGGCGTGATTATAGTCAAATTCACCTATTATTAACAGTCTTCCAAAAAGAAAGTAGAGATGGAAATCAGTTCCTTCTACTCAAACAAATAAAGTCAATCAAGTACAGATCAATAGAAAATCCAACAAAATCAGAATGAAATGGTCAACTACATGAAAAAGGATCAATAAAAAGCCTCATCAAACAATTCAACCAAAATCAAGAAAAAGGGCAGAAGTACCCTTGTCTTAATGTGTGGTGGTCATATCTGCAGTGAAGGGATTACGCAGAGAGGAACAACAAACAGAAAGAATGTTCTGCACGATAGCACTGAACTTCAGGAACCTCAAAATCCTCCTTCACAAACAGAGAATACATGCTAGACCTAGCAAGACAATAGAACAACTGTGAACTTAATCAAGATAGAGATAGTTGTTAACGACCAATGCTGAAGAAGATGACAGTGCACAGATACAATAGGGGCACAAAAAAATAAAGGAGACCAGGAAAATGAGAAGAATAAGGAGCAACATGAAGAAGATATAAATGAATAAAATGAATAAAGTGATGATGACTAATGCAGAATATATAAATCTGAGAATGAAGCGAATCGAATTGAAGCTGAAACGATAATAATTCAGCGCATAAAAAGGCCAACAGTGAAAATTTTGTTGATTACCTGGAGAAGGTTGATTCAGATAGAAGGCTCATCTCCATTCATAGAACTTTAATGCTATTTGGCAAAGGTCGCAAGATACAACATTTAATGAGCCTAACTATCAGAAGATATGGTTTTTGGACAGGTCCACCAAAAGTTGCAAGAAAATTTCAGGCACAGGCACAATGTTTAGAGTGCAACAAACAAACTCCTCATGATACCCCAAGCATCCATAACATTGGCATGCCAACAATGTAAGATCAGAAAAAGAACATTTTTACTTACGTAGACAAGCTAAAATTTATAATTTCACCAGCTGTAAATCAAAGGATAAAATATACAACAGAATTTCTGGTGTGCTGAGCACAAAACCTATTGCGTTCTATCTGAATCATGAAAAATCACCATAAAATTAGTGGAGCGTCTTGGGCAACCTAACAATTTCATAGCCAATTGTGACAAATATGGTGAGAGACAGTTCTCTGAACAGTTCCAGCATTTTCTTCTCTTTGCTATGATAACGAACTTCTCCAAAACCATTGCATTCTTTAGCAGACACTCACAAAATTCGAAAAGCTTATCATATTCCTTGCAACAGATCCCAGTGGAGTAGACAATCTTAACACTCTTGAAATTGGGAAACAAAAAGTTTGAAATCCAACTATCCAAATCGATATCATCTCCTTTAAACAAATAACTCGACTCATAGCAGCAGTGGAGAAAACTTTGCTGAGATAGAAAATAAAATATGGATAAAATAGTGGTCAACGCTTAATGAAACTGAAATTATACAAAAGAAAGACAAAAGAAAAATGTCATGGTAAAAGTGTCTAAGACCGAACGAATTTCATAACCCACGAATAAGGTTCACATCAAATGATTATGAGAGCATATTCCTATCTAAAAAAGTAATGGAGAAGGTAAAACAACCTAAAAATGAAAGATGTTGAGTTTGTCAACTAAAGATATATTTTACATTCTCCTCTAGAAACCTTTCAGTATGGGAAGAAAAAGGGGGCGTGTTAAAACATCAAGAGATGAATGGATGTAAGAAAAAGAGCAAACGATATCGGGAATTACGTAAGATTCCATGTCTATGTTGAGAGTCTCCACGTGAGGCGAGGCCTGCAAAAGGCTAGCAACTCCATACAAATTGAACTTTGTTATATGGAACTTTAGCGTTAGACATTTGCATTTCAATTCTGGAAGCCGCACTCCATCTAGCTGCAGCATGAACAAGACCTGGAGCAGGAATCTCGATGAAACTAGTAAAGACCTGCTCGATGAAACTAGTAAAGAACAGAGAAAGAGAAAACAATAAAAAGAAAATAAGTCACATCAAAGATAGCCCTATGACAGGTAAATATCTAAACACTAAAAGCGACATCAATGTTTGAAATACTACTTCACAAAATTACCTTTTGCGAGTATGACAAAGGAAATCTCTGACTTCAAAGTTCGACAGAAATTTTACTGTGACGATCCGACCCGTCGTCACGTGACTTACCGCTCCGTTTTCCCCATTTTCTACTTCTTTATGCTTCATTATCCGTGTTTTGTGTGAACGAGTTGGTTTTAGAAGGAAATGACACACTTAGTCTCTTTAAGAAAGGCTTAGTTTGGAAAAGTCAACCGGATGTTGACTTATGTGGGCTCCGATATGATTTCCGGTGATTCGGTTAGCTTCGGGGATGATTTGTGACTTAGGAGCGTGACCGGAAGTGATTTTGGAGGTCCGGTGTAGAATTAGGCTTGAATTGGGAAGTTAGTATTTTGGCGAGTTCCGGTTGATAGGTGAGATTTTGATCCGAAGGTCGGAATGGAATTCCGAGAGTTGCTGTAGCTTCATTAGGTGATTTGGGATGTTTGTATAAAATTTCAGGTCATTCGAAGGTGATTTGGTTGGGTTTTTGATCGAATGCGTGTTTCAAATGTTTTAAAAGAACTTAGGCTTGAATCCAATGTAATTTGATGATTTTAATGTTGTTTAATGTGTTTTGATGATTGGAACGAGCTTGAGCGATGTTTTAGGACGGGTTGGCACTTTTGGTTGAGGTCCCGGGAGCCTCGGGGTGATTTCAGATGGTCAAACGGACCAATTCTAGCATTTGGAAGTTGCAGATTTTCCAGCTGATGTGTTGCAGAGGTTTTGTTCGTCATGATCGCGGGCGGGGTGTCGCGATCGCGTAGAGGAAAATTGGGAGGCTGGAACTTTGTTCATCGCGTTCGCACTCAGTGATTCGCGATCACATAGGTTTGAGAGCTAGAGCTTCGTGTTCGCGAGAGGTTGCACGTGTTCGCATAGAAGGATTTGAAGTCCCGTATCGCGTTCGTGTAGTTGTATCAGTTAGAGCATCGCGATCGCGGATGAGGCACCGCGTTCGCGAAGGGCAAGTTGGTCAGTGGAAAAGTTTGTTCATCACGAACGGGAGTGGGCCTTCGCGTTCGCATAGAGTAAAAGGTCAGCTGGCAGAAGGGTTTTTAATGATATTTCATCCGCGAGTCTAAGTTATTTTCCTCCATTGTTGAGCACCTTGAGAGCTTTTTGGGAGGAATTGAAGAGGGTTTCGACTGGGATTGATTGGAGGTGAGTCCTATGAGCTAAAAACACGATTATATTGTGAAATTAACCTTGAAATACATGGAAACTTGGCTAAAATGGGAAGAACTAGGGCTTGAGTTTTGATATTTCAAATTGGGATTTGAGGGGTCATTTGGACTCCGATTTTGGTGTTCTTTATATGTATAGACTCGTGGCGAGATAAGGAACCTGTTGGTGTAAGAATTTCTTAGTTTCGAGAAGTGAGCCAAGGGCTCGGGTGTTGTCAATTTCGGGATTTTTGATGTTTTTCGATTATTTTCGATTGGGTATTGTTCCTTTAGTATATTTTGACGTATTCGTTGTGGTTTTGATCAAATTCGACGAGCGAGGAGGTCGATTTGAGAGGCAAGGGCATAGCGAGCTAGAGTTTTGGCCGGCTTGAGGTGAGTAATAGATATAAATGATTCCATGAGGGTTTGAAATCCCGGATTTGCGCATCGTAGTGCTATATTGAGGTGACTTGCATGCCGGATAGCGAGCGTGGGGTAGAGCACCGTTGGGGATTGTGACTTGGTCTGTCCCGGTAGATGACTTTACTGCGTATTTGACTAGATTTCACTTGTTATCATAATAATTTGAACTGATTGCCATATTTGGGCTTCGTGCCAACTGATTGAATCCTTCAGGGATTGCTATTACTGTTTTCTTACCATTCTTACATATTATTGAACTCAGTCCTAGTATTTAATATTGTTTTGTAAATTCAGCCACCTTTTCTCAAACTTGAAATCTAATTAATATTTCTAAAGAAGTTTGAGCTGAATATTTCTACATTATTGTGCTCGAGGGGCTTATGTGATTCTGGACTGAGTATGGGATCGGGTTGCGCGCCACAGCGGTATTATATTGATATTGATATGAGGTCGAGGGCCTAGTTGATGCCATGAGATGGCTTTACATTGCGCTTGGGCCGTAAGAGGCCCCTCCCGAAGTCTGCACACCCCCCAGTGAGCGTCATTGATGGTAAATAAATGGAGTGGGCTGCACGCCGCAGCGGGTACTAGAGAGTACCGTACTATGTGTTGTATTTCATATTTGACTGTCATTTATTTACTTATCTATTGCAATATTTCCATAATTGTTTTCATTGGTTTACTGACTTTATACTACATGGTTTAAATGGCTGCATTTATAGATTACCTTGTGCCTATTCAGGATTTCTTATTCTCAGCTTTTATTTATGTTTGTTACTCACTGGGTCAGAGTACTCACGAGGACTTCTCTGCCAAGAAGCATATATATCCGGGAGTATCGAGGCAGCTGCATGATGTCCGCAGTCCTGATCTTCCCTTCTATCTTATTGCTTTATTTTCGCATTTCTTTATAACAATATGTAGTAGGATGATACTCATGTATTAGAGGCTCAGACTTGTGACACCGGATTCTTGGCGCTGTGTAGTAGCATTGTTATTCCAGCATTATGACTTAGTAATTTATCCGTGTTAATTAAATCATGAAACTGCACAAAAATGGTTAAGGTTGTTAAATCGGTCGGGCTTGCCTAGCAGTGTGTTGGGCGCCATCACGACCGGGCTTGGGGTCGTGACATTTACTTTCTCAAAGAAAAAAAAAAGTTGACAGAAAACTAGCCAACAAATCACAAAAAGGTGAAAAAAGAATTTATTTTTCCTCTCCAACCTTTCTACCTTCCCAAAGTAGGGGTAAGGTTTGCGTACACTGTACACTATACCCTTCCCATACCCCACTTTGTGGGATTGTTGTTGTTGTTGTGAACAAAAGAATTATTTTTTTCTGCAGAAATTTTCATGTTTTCAAAAGCAGTCTATAATTGTTTAGTAAAAATCAAATAGAGCAAGCAAAGTAATTTGGAGTTAATAACAAACCAAGTTCCGATTGTTAGCTCTCTCACATGTCTCAATTTTCGAAGATAATCTTGAACGACGGTCCAAAAAACATGATGATAATCACGACAACTGTCACCCTCAACATATACAAAATGATCTTGGAGGATACTCACACATGTAATATCAAAAGTGAGCTCAACACTGACCAAAGAGGATACATTAACTAGCCTACACTTAACATAATCAATATCTCCAGAGATCTCCAAGTGTTGAAGATATGGTGCAACAATTTCCAATGTATGATCACCCTCTTCATACAACGGCCAACAACCTTTCAATTTTAGTCTCTTTAAATTTGGATTATTAATTTCCAGATGCCGAAAATAATAGAAGTAAGACAATTCCAGAGTTTCCAAAGCAGGACAACCTGACAGTAACTTTACAATCTCTTCATCCTTTAACACCACTGTGTTAAACTTGATAGTCCTTAGAGATTTCCACGAAATAACAGCTCCTTTATCAAATGCACAGTTAGACAAAGCTAATGTTCTCAATGACGAGCAAGTGTATTGAGGCAATGTGCAGATGTTAACAAAATTTGAATTCAATTTTACATCTTCGACTTCATTTTTTATAAGATAACTGAGCCACTGTCTGATATGCAAGCCGTAACTAGGCATGTCCCATAATACGAGATGGAATTTTCTGATTTTCGAATGAGTACGTTGAGCAAATGCGTAGTCTACGAAGGATACGAATTTTTCTAATTCTGAATCCGCTGCATCTTTAGAAACCAAAGAGAGATTATCAATAGAAGTCCAGAGGTACTGCCACCTTATTGAGACGAGAGATGTTTGAACAGCATCCTTTATCGGCAAAAGAGAGATAATCTGAACCAGTAGTGACTCCGGCAGCTTGTTGATTTGATCTAGGGTTTTGTCATCTTTGGCGATTGTCTTCATTACCCTAGGTTTCTTCATGCTCTCCTAGGGTTTTTCCACAGCACTATTTCGCTCATCTGAAATTGTGTTCGGAAAATGAGATTGGAGATGAATTAAATAAGAGATATATGAGCCGTTGATTTAGAGAGTAGATCAGTGGTTGAGATGACATCTCTAGCGTACGGCTACGATTAAGACGATGGACAGGTTCTTAACAATTTGGGTGAAGGAGTACTTGTATTTGCGAGGCTCAAGAAGATTATGAAACTCTATATATTTATCTATGTATCTATAATTTGAGGGCCTTGAAGAGGTGACATGGCACATCCTATGACCAGAAAGGTAATTTACCTTTTTTCTCAACATTTTACTATACTAGTATCTACTAACGTGATTGCACTTGATAGTTTAAATATTTATTTATACGATGGAATAATAAAATTTAATTAATGATAGAAATTTTATGTATAATAATACAAAAATTATCTAAATGCCGAAAAATATTATTACATTTGCATAATATATGAATTTAAAATAAAAGGACATCATCAAAACATACACAAATGATCAATTTTGTCATGTTAGTTAGATATTATGTATTATTTCCTCTAGTCCGCTTTAAGTGATTTTTTGATTGCTTTCACTCATATTAAGGATCCCACTTTTTAGCATTAATTAACAATGTAATTAACCATAATAACCTTAAAATGGATGGGAGAGAGTATAGTTTAAAAGTATTCAATGTGATGGTATCTTACCGAACTTCTTTATTGACGATATTTTTTTGTGTGTATGTTTCCTCCTAATGATTTGATTGCTTTGCCTTAACCATAATTCTTGTTATCGGTCTTGATATCCTTTTTGTAAATGCAACATACAGATTGTTGTAATCTAGTTTCTAATACGTGTATTTAGCAAATTTTTGAATGAAAGAATAATAAATTACATTTATCAAAAAAATTGTATAAAGAAAAAATATTTGTTCTATTGCAATTGATGTGAAAAATGCAATTATTATTATATATTAAGATAATACTTGAATTCAGAACTATATAATTTGAGAGATAGTTACCAAGTGAAAGAGAGATAGATATATTTTGAGAAAGATAAATAGATAATTAAATGAGCAATGAACCTGTATCGTGAAAATCATTTGCTGCTAAGTATTTTAAATATTTTTCTTGGTAATAGCTATTGATATCATCTTGTGTGAAATCAAAATAAATAAATGTTCTGTTCTCACCAGAAAACTTGGCCATTAACATCTAGTTCAAAGCATGTTTATTTCTCTTAAACTAAGATAAATATTTTTCATGTTTTTTTCATTATTTATATTTTTATTTAATGATGAAAATAGTTTTCTTATTAAGCAATTTTCAATAAGCTATCACCATTGGGATTGACATTCAATTGTTGGGAGAAAGACCAATTATCTTTAATTGTATGCTCTTCTTTGTTCTGATAAGTAACAAAATATTACTGGATATCAGATTCATTCACACTCTTATATTTTTTTGTTAGCCTAATCTTGTCAATTTGATGCTCGTAAACATGAAGTTATCATGTTGCATTTACAATTTATATGTTTATTAATTTGGAACTACTGATAGTATTTGACATAAATTACCTTCAAAAAATATCTTTTCGCCCAATAATTCCTCTATATTGGTGTCAATGGTAGCCCTTAACAAAAAATTACCTGTTCTTTATTTTTTGATTTTTCCTATTAACTCTTTTTCTTGTAGATTAATTTTTTTTTTTGCACAGAAAATTCATCTATGATGCTTCAATTAAAGTGCGATAGTTTGAAAAATCATTCTTTAAATTCATTAGGTTTGAGATATGTTGATATCAATTTTGTGTTTCTTTGTATTTGAATTTGTATATTTTTATTTTTGTAAATGTGCATGGTAATTGATATTTGATAATAGGCTATATTTATGTAATTTGGCGATTGTTTATGTCCCAACTTGATTATGTTTCAATGTTATAATATAGTTAAATGATAAAAAATGGGCTCTAATTTTGAATTTCACACGTTGCAGGAGTGAGAAGCTTGTATGAGGCCTTAAAGTTGTGAATGGAGCTACATTGAAGCAAGAAAAACCCTTAGGAGTTGAGTATGTGAGAAGACGAGAAAAAAACATAGATAAAATGAAGGCCTGGACTAGTGCGGCCGCGCTAACCCAGTTCCGAAATATTAATTTTCAGGGGTAAACTTGGAAGTCTAGGGGTAAATTCACTTAACCTATAGAAGGTCAAGCTCTCCCAAGGATTGATTATCAAGGTTTTCATAGCTTAGTGCAAGAAAAGAAGAGGCAAGAAGCAAGGAGGATAATTCAACACTGATTCCCTGCAGATTTTGTGATCTTAAACTGCAAGGTGGATGAAGAAATTCCCATAATTTTGGGAAGACCATTCTTGACCACTAGGAGAGCTCTCATTGATTGTGAGGCTGGAGAGCTCGAGATGAGACCGAACGACGAAGAGATAACATTCAATATGCAGAAATCTATGAGGCGACCAAGTGAATTCGCCAATTGCTCTCTTATTGATGTCGTTGATGTAATTGTAGAAACTAATGATGAGATGTTGACAATTGAGGACCCCCTCGTTGCATGTCTGATGAATTTAGATGAGGTGAATGGAGAAGAATTGGCAGAATGGGTGTTGACATTAGAAGGCAGAGGGTTCTGGGATAGAACTCTTGAATTTTAGCCCTTGCACTTAGAAAATAGTGAAACTCCTCCAGCTAAGCCATCCATTGAAGAACCACCAAAGCTGGAATTGAAGCCATTGCCAACCCATATTAGGTATGAGTTCCTTGGACCTGACTCCACATTACTTGTTATTATCTCATCGAGTTTGTTAGATGTACATGTATAACAACTCTTACAGGTACTCAAGGAGTATAAGACTGGCATTGAGTGGACCATGGCAGATATTAAAGGGATCAGTCCCGCCTACTGTATGCATAAACTTCTGCTGGAAGAGGGACATAAACCTTCCAGGGAACATCAAAGAAGTCTGAACCCCAATATAAAGGAAGTGGTGAAGAAAGAAGTAATAAAATGGTTATATGCGGGAATCATTTTCCCAATATCTGACAGCAGTTGGGTTAGCCCAGTGCAGTGTATGTCTGAGAAGGGTGGCATGACAGTGATCAAAAACGATAACAATGAACTGATCTCAACACGAACCGTCATGGGCTGGAGAATTTGCATGGACTACAGAAAGTTAAATCTTACCACCCGCATAGACCACTTACCACTTCCCTTCATTGATCAGATGCTAGACAAATTAGCAGGGAGGTCACACTTCTGCTTCCTAGATGGGTACTCAGGGTATAGTCAGATCTCAATTGCACCAGAGGACAGGGAGAAGACCTCCTTCACTTGCCCATATGGTATTTATGCCTTTCGGAGGATACCCTTTGGCCTATGTAATGCACCCGCCACATTCCAAAGGTGCATGATAGACATATTCACTAACATGGTCGAGGATATAATGGAGGTATTCATGGATGATTTCTCAGTGGAGGGAAACTCATTTGATAAGTGACTCGTAAATCTGACTCGTGTGTTGAAGCAGTGTATGTAGACTAGCCTGGTTCTTAATTGGGAGAAGTTCCACTTCATGGTACAAGAGGGCATAGTCTTGGGGCACCGGGTGTCAAGTAAGGGAATTGAGGTGGATCGCGCAAAAGTTGACGTGATAGCAAAGTTGCCACCTCCAACTTCAATCAAAGCAATCAGGAGCTTCCTCGGGCATGCCGGTTTCTACCGAAGATTCATAAGAGACTTCTCAAAAATTGCCCTCTCTGTAAGTTGCTATAAAAAGATCACCCTTTCTTGTTTTCTAATGATTGCAGGGTAGCATTCGAGGAGCTAAAAGAGGTTGGTCATAACACGAATCATTGTTGCCCCCGACTGGGAGCAGCCATTTGAACTTATGTGTGATGCTAGTAACTACATAGTGGGGGCAGTGCTGGGACAATGGAAAGACAAATTAATGCATCCAATCTACTATGCAAGTAGAACGCTAAGTGAAGCCTAGCTGAACTACACTGTGACAGAGAAGGAGATGTTTGCGGTGGTGTTTGCTTTCGATAAATTCAGATCATACCTGATTGGTTCTAAGGTAATTGTACACACTGACGATGCAGCTCTCAGGTACTTGATTGAGAAGAAAGAATCTAAACCGCGCCTAATTCGTTGGGTGCTGTTACTCCAAGAGTTTGACCTCGAAATTTGTGATCGTAAGGGCACAGAAAACCAAGTCGCTGATCATCTATCACGACTTGAGGGAGCTGAAAAATCAAGTAAGGTTGAGGATATTTTGGAAACCTTTCCAGATGAGCAACTGCTCGCGGCCAATCTTGAGGAAGTTCTATGGTATGCAGACTTTGCAAACTACCTGGCATGTGACATAGTTCCTTATGATCTATCCTCAGTACAAAAGAAATTTTTTTATCGTGATTGCCGCATGTACTATTGGGAAGAACCTTACCTATTTCGAATATGTGTTGATAAAATGATCCGGAGGTGTGTCCCCGAGATAGAACAATCTTCTATTTTGCAGGCATGTGATGCATCAGCATATGGAGGACATTTAAGAGGAGTTAGGACAGCTGCGAAAGTGCTAGAGGCCGGTTTCTTTTGGCCAACAATGTTCAAAGATGCGCACCAATGGGTGAAGGGCTGCAATGAATGTCAGCAAACTAGGAATATTTCCCGGCGCCATGAGATGCCCATGAACTCGATTCAAGAGGTGAAATTGTTTGATGTCTGGGGGATTGACTTCATAGAACCCTTCGTTAGCTCGTTTGGCAATAAGTACATACTTGTTGCTGTAGATTATGTGTCCAAATGGGTACAAGCTGCTGCATTTCCCACTAATGATGCAAGAGTAGTGGTGGGATTTTTGAAGAAGAACATATTCACCTGTTTTGGGACACCGAGAGCCATAATCAGTGATAGAGGCACCCGCTTCTGTAATCGAGCTTTTGAGAAGCTGCTCGCAAAGTATGATGTGCGTCACAAGGTGACAACACCGTATCATCCGCAGACGAGTGGCCGGGTGGAAGTGTCTAATAGAGAGATAAAGAGTGTATTGACCAAAATAGTAAACGCCACAAGAACTGATTGGGCGAAGAAGCTAGGTAATGCACTCTGGGCTTATAGAACTGCTTTTAAAACACCAATTGGTATGTCACCATACAAGTTGGTATTTGAAAAGGCTTGCCACTTGCCAGTGGAACTTAAACACAAAGCTTGGTGGGCACTGAAACAGCTGAACCTAGACATTAAGGCTGCGGGCACAACGAGAATCACTGCATTGCATGAGCTTGACGAGTTTAGATATCTGGCTTTTGAGAGCACACGGTTGTACAAGGAAAGAATGAAGAGATTGCACGACCAGAACATTGTGGTGCGACATTTCTACCCCGGAGACAAGGTATTGCTCTATAATTCAAGACTACGATTATTCCCAGGAAAGCTCAAATCACGATGGTCTAGTCCATTTCGAGTTGTTGACGTATTCCCCTCAGGAGCTGTAGACATTGCCTCGGAGAAAGACTCTCGCACGTTTAGAGTCAATGGGCAGCGATTGAAGTTATATGTAGGTATGAGTGAACCAAAAGAAGTGACAGAAATCTAATTGATAGAACCTCAGAGGTTGAGGGAGCCTTAAATGTGGTTGTATGTGTCGTGCCGCGATGTTAAATCAAGCGCTGGATGGGAGGCAACCCATTGAATTGTTGTAATTATCGTGCACGACATTAACTAAGGCGTTGGTTGGGAGGCAACCCAATGATAGTGGTAGTTGTTAATTGTGAATTTTTCCAACGTGCTAACCAATGCAGGTGACAATGGGCGGGTGATAAGGCCATCGAAAGTGGTAAGAACATGTGAAAAACATGAAAAAAAATCGTGCAGGAGCGCGCCCGCGCTACAGGCCACGCATATGGGCAAACATTCTGCCTGGGCTCAAAAATATTAGTGCGCCCGCAGTCGTGAACACGCTACTGGCCGTGCTACTAGTGTGATTGCGCTAGTGGGTGTGCATATTGGGAAGTAGTCTGCCTGGGCTAGCGCGACTACGCTTGTACCGCGCTACGACCGCGCTAGTCTACCCAAAATCTGATGAAGTTTTGTGAATTGTTTTAGATTTATTTTATTTCATTTTATTATTTCCTCCTTAGTCTAATTTACACCCACCCCCCCAATCTAATAACCCTTCCCCCATTTCTTTCCAACTCCAACGCCCCCAAATCAAACAAACCCCCCAACTTTTCTCCTTCAACTCCAAACTTCTTCAAAAGAAATTCCCAACCCTACCTTCCCTTAGTCTCAAGCACACTCCCCTTTCCTCTTCTTCACTTCTCCTACCAATCTCCTACTACAGGTATGCCTTCTAGGTTCCATTTTGTTCTTTTTTTTTTATTATCATTTTTCATTTTTGTTTGTAGTTTTTAGTTTTATTTTTGTTGCTCTTGCCTTTGTTTAGTCGATTTATGTAGTAGATGTTGTTGTAACTGTGGATGGAATGGTTAATAGAGTTAGCGTGTGACTTGGTTTGTGATTTTGGGCAGATATTATGGTGGGTTGATGTTATAAATTGTTTGAAATGGGTTGTGAGTGCCTAATGCCCACAAGGTGTTTGTGGAAAGGCCTCAGTGAAGTAATTATGTAGATTGTGACCACTTATGCGTGTGAAGTCTGAGTAAATACATTGCGTCACAATTTTGTGTTGGGCTATGCTAATATGTTCCCGTTTTTTAGGTTTTATGGCTCCATCTCGGAAATGCAGCGCCACAAATGCATCTTCTAGCAGCCAAGCCGGCTCGTCCAGGACACGAGGGGTAGCCCCTGCACGCCCCTTTGATAGTAACATATTTGTCTCGGCCAAGGCTCAGGACCGCTTTGCGGAGAAGGCCTCTAAAAAGCTGATTTCGGAGAGGGGTATTAACATCGGTTTGGTCCAGCTACACTGCCCTCACATGTACAATGAGCTGGTAAGGCGGGGGTTACAAACCTTCATTAATGAGCTAGGTGAGGGCAATGTAATGGTTGTTAGAGAGTTTTACGCCAATGTGTCGGAGCATGACAATGGCGTAGTCACGATGCGCCGAAAGGCGGTGAATGCCTCTATTGAGGTAATACGGACGACATACCAGCTGCCCCCTCATGTGGTTGATTATGATGACTTTTATGGGTATGGGCGTAACCCAACACACGCTGAGGTGGTCTGGATGAAGTATGGTGAGAATTTTCACTCCTCGACACTAACCTTTAAAGGGAAGTGCTGGTTGTATCTGACTAATAACCATTTGATTCTGTTCTCCAACACTACGGAGGTAAATGGGCCCCGAGCTTCTTTGATTTGGTGCTTCATCAATGGTCTTGACTTAGATTTGTCCAGAGTGATGCACGAGGAAATGTTCATTTGCTGCCCAGTCAAAAGGTATGGGTTCTTTTTTCCTTCTTTAGTTATTCAGCTTTGCAGGGAAGCTCGGGTGCCCGAAAATCTACCTGTGGATGGGCTAGTACCAAAAGACCGTAAGTTTTGAGATGACAAGGTAACCACGGGTAAGGAGCCAGCGGGAGCAGATGGGGAGGATAGTAGTGGCTCTGATGACTCAGAGGAATAAGAGGCTGAGCAGGAGGTCGTGGGGGCCGAAACACAGGCCTATGAGCCTAGTGCAGCAACTGCAGCACCGTCCGGGATGCAACATCTTCTGGAGTTGTCCGAGTGTCCTATTTTACCTCTTTGGAGCAGTAGGTGGCCGGGTTGCGTTCCTCCGTGATTGGGTACCCACGTAGATGCGGTGGCTGACCGGCAGGTGAAGTCGGAAAAGAAATTTTTAGGCTGGTTGAGAGCTATGGGTCGTGCTTGCAATGTGAACCCAGACACCGACTCCGATCAAGAGTGATTTTTTAGGGAAGTCCTTTACCTCACTGTTCTTTAAATTTTGATGTCATGTGGACATGTCTATACTTTAAGTGTGGGGTGGGGGATACTTCAATCTATGTATGTAATTGTACAAATTGACTGTTTGATGTTTCTTTGGTTTGCTTTGATTGTTTTTGGTGTTTTGACTAATAGTATTCTTAGGTAAGTTTAAAATAGGTAAGCAGCTTGTCTCGATGATGGATCTCTTTCGGCGGGGTTCTTGAGGGACTAAGTTGAGAAAAAAATAATATAAATAAATAAATAAAAGGAAATATGGAGACTCTTCCTGATGACGAATCCTTTAGACAATTTTCTTGAGGGAAGTAAGTCTAGAGAAAAGACCAAAAAGTTTTTTTTTAGGTAGTGTAGTAACTCTCCCTTAGTTTTTCTTTGGGCCACGGTTCTTTTCCAAGAGTTTAGCTTGAACTGAGTGTAGGTAGTTTTTGTTAGGTTGTTTTTTTTAGTTGTTAGTTAGGATTAACGGGCTACGAGCTAAAATTGAAAGAGAGCCCATAGCGTTGATACACCTAAACACAATAGGCACTAGAGTGTAACGCTTAGTCCTGGAGGTTGACTCTTACTAAAGTGCCTTAAATTGTATGTTTGTCACCGACTTGAATGCTCAGAAGAGAATGTCTTGATAACCTAATCTGGAATGAGTCATATGCCATATGTGTGTGAGTTTTACTGTATTCCATGATTCACATTTGATGCCTAGAACTTGCCCCGTGTGTTTGTAAAGCGAAATAGTAGTTTCATTTAGTCTAAGAAGTAATAAAGGCATTTATTTGTTGAGCCATACATATAAAGTAAACCCACCTAATTGTAATACATCAAGTTAACCCCGTTGAACCTATAAGCCTGTTTCTTTGGCAACCACAATGCGAATCTTACCAATTGTTTGAATAGCCTTCTATTTGAACCCTTGTACCTCCCACAAGCAATTTAATGGTATTGAAATCATGCAAAAGCAAAAGTGTGGGGTGGTGTTTTGGTTTTTGAGTGAAACCGTTGAAATAGAGAAAAGGTGCAGAGTTTGGAAAAGGAAAAGAATAATCACCACTTAATAAAAATTAAAAGAAAGCATTAAAGCTGGGTAAAGGTAGTAATCAATAAGTGGTGGTTTGTTATAATTGCACTTGATGAATGGGGTTGTGTGTAAAAGTGGTAGAATGTCTGGTTGACATAAGTATGGTTTTGATTGTTAATGTAACTGTATTAATAAGTGCTTAGGGAGGCTAGTCACTATATCCAAATATATCCTACCCGTCCCTTAGCCCACATTACAACCAAGTGAAGTCCTATTGATCTTAGACTGAATGGGTTCGATTAGTAGAGTAGTACACTACGGGAAAGCCTATGGTGCATCTTTGTGGCAAGTGAATGTTCTTTTTGAGAGTGAGCGAATTTTGTCTATCTAAGTTCCTAATTGTTCTAAATATCATTATATGTGGAACTACTCTCTTGTGTGAATGTGAGGGCATGTGATTCATAAAGGAAAGTCAAGTCTTGACTTCTGTATAGAGTAGCTTGAGAAATTATGAATATTGCACGACATGTGAGAGTCGACTTTTGAGGCTAGGATTGTTCACTACTAGGCGTAACTTATGTGATTTGTTCTTGGTGTGATGCGTTAGGGGATAATGCTTAGTGAAGAAACCTCTATAGAGTGTAGTAGATTGCTCGAGGACTAGCAATGATTTAAGTGTGGGGTATTGATAATAGGCGAGATTTATGTAATTTGGCGATTGTTTATGCCCCAGCTTGATTATGTTTCAATGTTATAATATAGTTAAATGATGAAAAATAGTCTCTAATTGTAAATTTCACACGTTTCAGGAGTGAGGAGCTTGTATGAGGCCTTAAAGATGTGATTGGAGCTACATTGAAGCAAGAAGAACCCCTAGGAGCTGAGTACGCGAGAAGACGAGAAAAAGAATAGATGAAATGAAGGCATGGACTAGTGCGACCGCGCTAGCCCAGATGGTCGAGGCAGAATGGTAGGGCATATGCACGGTCGTGCTAGCCCAATTCCGGAATATTAATTTTTAGGGGTAAACTTGGAAGTCTAGGGGTAAATTCACTTAACCTATAGAAGGCCAAGCTCTCCCAAGAATTGATTATCAAGGTTTTCATAGCTTAGTGCAAGAAAAGGAAAGGCAAGAGGCAAGGAGGATAATTCAACACTGAGTTCTTCCTTTCTTCCTTTTTGTTTTTATGATTTGTGATGAATTTGAATATTGTTATGATGACCCTAGTATGAGTAGCTAAATATTTAGTCTAGGGTTTTGATGGAACCTATTGAGGGTTGAACTTCTTGTTATGTTAATATAGTTTACCCGATTTAATCTCTATTTATTCAACTACATTTTTATTGTAGCTAATTGATAGGATCCTCAATTAGTTGTGCCTATTTAGTGTGCATTGTCACACCTCCTTTTTCTTTACACCCCCATAAAGGGATATAATAAAGGAGTTATTTCCAACTTGAAGTGACAATCGAAACGGGATTTATTTAATTAAAGAATCAAAGTCGCCACTTAGGAGATTTATGGTGTCCCAAGTCATCGGTTTGAAATTCCGAATCGAGGAAAAGAATGACTCCGTTTAACAGTCGCGAACCAGAAATCCGAGTAAGGAATTCTGTTAACCCGGGAGAAGGTGTTAGGCATTCCCAGGTTCCGTGGTTCTAGCACGATCACACAACTATTATATTCGGCTTAATTATCTGATTTTAATACATTATGAACCTATGTGCAAATTTTAATTCTTAGCCGCTTTTATTTATTTTTAAAGAAAGGTGAACGTCGTTTAAAATATATCTTTGGATAGCGTCACATAAAATGCACCCGCGATCCTAAACACATTTTATTCAACATTTTGGGATTTGATTTGGGTTACATGAAATGCACACCCGAGCTTAAGAAGGTAAAATTATTAAATAACGCGCCTAAAAGCAACTAACGTGTTGTTAACTTTGTGAGGGCCATGAAATTAACTAAATGGCACACCTCGAATTCTAAACATTTTTAAAGACATGATTAAAAAGGGCCACGCAATTTTTCAGTTTTGTTTGACGCGGCGCACCTCAGTTTATTTTAAAAGGGCGTCCTAAAGATAAACTACCATTTAACTATTAACTAACACGAGGTATTCTAGGAAATTCGGACCCCGAGCTCAAGTCCAAACTCGAACAAGGACGATCTCCATTATTGAAGAAATCCTTAGCTCGAGCCTGCTACTTAACTCGAAAAGCCCAAACCCTACTATTTAATTAACAGCCCATTTTGACTTGTACGGTAAGTTAATATTATAGGAAACAAACAAAACCATAATTTAAACTCTACAACAATAATTAAACCTAATGCAAACTGGGTCAGCTATACTAATTAAAAATTATCAACATCACCTCTTGTCATGAACTTTGTTGTGTAGTGTGACGACCCGACCCGACCCGTCGTCTCGTGAGTAATGACCCTGTTCTTCCCATTTTCTACTTCCTTATGTTTCATTATCAGTATTGGGTGTGTTATAATTTAATTGGAGTGATTTTATTAAGAGATGAGACACTCAGTCTCTTTTAAGAAGGCTTAAGTTGGAAAAGTCAACCGGATATTGACTTGTGAGTTAGAAGGCTCGGAATTGAATTCCGATGATTCGGTTAGTTTTGGGGGATGATTTAAGGCTTAGGAGAGCAATCAGACGTAATTTTGGAGGTCCGGTGAAGAAGTTAGCCTATTTTGGCGAAGTTAGTATTTTGGCAATTTCCGGTTGATAGGTAAAATTTTGATCCGGGAGTCGGAATGGAGTTCCGAGAGTTTCAGTAACTTCGTTAGGTGGTTTTGGACTTGTGTGCAAAATTTGAAGTCAATCGGACGTGATTTGATAGGTTTCGACATCGGAAATAGAATTTGGAAGTTCTAAAGTTCATAGAGCTTAGATTGGAGGTTGATTCATGGTTTTTGCGTTGTTTGATGTGATTTGAGGGCTCGAGCAAGTCCATAATGTATTTTGGGACTGGTTGGTGTGATTGGTCGGGGTCCTGGGAGCCTCGGGTGTGTTTCGGGTTGTGATCACGCTCTTATTTAATGTTCCAACGTCGTATCTTTGGGCATAAAGGGGTACCATATTAAGTAAATGAGCTCCAAATTAAGTTTTTATTGAACCATTAGATCCATATCGTAATTTCGAAGCCATAGCAAAAATAATCGTCGAATTTGAACATCGTATGAGGGAGTTATGCTCATTTCCGTGTCGGGAGAATCTGGTTACTGTCAAAACCGCATAAGCGGAAATTGACCGCAGATGCGGGACCGCAAAAGAGGAAATAGAACCACAAAAGCGGTCCCAGATATGCGAAAAATGTCCGCATAAGCGGAAAGGTCCGCATAAGCGGAAAAATGGGCCTGGGCAGAGATTTTAAGTCCCGAAAATGGCCATTTCTCCACCATTTTAAGTCAATTTTGAGAGTTTTTGGATGGGGATTGAAGGGAGTTTCAACCAAGATCGCTTGGAGGTAAGTTTTATGAGTTAAATGCATGATTTTATTGAAAAATCATCCTTGAAATTCATGAAAACATAGCCAAATTGTAAGAAATTAGGGCTTGAGATTGAAATTCTAAAATGGTGATTTGAGGGGTCAAATGAACTTCGATTTTTGTGAATTTGGTATGTATAGACTCGTGGAAAGAAAAGGATCGTACTGATGTAAAAAATTTTGAATTTCAAGACGTGGTCCCGGGGCTTGGGTTTTGCAAATTTCGGGGTTTTCGATATTTTTCGAGTCTTTTCGATTGGGTATTGTCTCTTTAGTATAATGCAACACATTCGTTGTCATTTTGGGCAGATTCGTCACGCGAGGAAGCAAATTTTTGAAAGGCAAGGGCATCGCGGAGTAGTCTTTCGGTCGTCTTGAAGTGAGTAATGATTTTAAATGATGTCCTGAGGGTTTGAAACTCCGGATTGCACAACATACTGCTATGTTGAGATGAGACATACGTTGTATGACGAGCGCGAGGTCATTTACTATTGGGGATTGTGACTTGGTCCATCTCGGTCGGTATTTTACTGCGTATTTGATAAAGACTTGTTGTTTTTCACCATGATTTGGGCTTATTGCCATATTTGGTCTTCGTGCCAATCATTTGAAATCTTTTGTGAATTTACATCACTATTTTTCCTCACCAATTGAAATATTATTTGAACTCAGTCCAATTGAATTATAGTATTTCGTGAACTCAGCTACATTTATATTCAACTCGAGATTTAATGATATTTATAATGTTGTTGAGCTGAGCACTATTGTTTTACTGATGCCCAAGGGGCTTATGATTATTTTCTGGACTGATTGAGGCCAAGGGCCGTAGGTGAGGATATATTGAGTGATGTGAGGAGGCTTTCAGGCCTCGAGTGTTATTTGAGGAGGCTTTCAGGCCTCGAGTGTGACGTGTGAAGGCTTTAAGGCCTACTGATATTGTGTTTGGGCTGTAGGAGCCCCTCCGGAGTCTGTACACACCCCCAGTGAGCGCAGGGTACCCAGGTGAGTTGGGAGTGGGCCCGAGAGGCTGTTGTTTGTGTGTTGGTGAGTTGGGAGTGAGCCCGAGGGGCTGATGTTGTGTGTTGGTGAGTTGGGAGTGAGCCCGCGGGGCTGATACTGTAATGAGAGTTTGATATTGAGCCAGAGGGGCAAGTTTTTGATTATTCCTTACTTGTTGAAATTGTTGTTTTCACTGTTTAAAAAAGAGAATTTATCTGATGCCTTATGGCTTTGTTGTATAATTGATTTTACTGCTTGAGATAGAGCTATATTGTGCCTTTATGAGATTTCAAGCTTTCAGTCGTTATTTATTTTTATTACTCACTGGGTCGGAATACTCACATTACTCCCTGCACCATGTGTGCAGATACAGGCAGAGCTGAGTTCGCACTTGAGTGCTGATTCTTTCCAGACCAGGCGGTGACTAGGAGTAACGAGGTAGCTATTGACTTCCGCAGCCTCGTTTTCTCCCTTATCTTTTATTATTTATGATATTTGCAGACTTGTAAAAATATTAGTACTCTGTAGTAGCTCATGACTTGTGACACCCCGATCTCGGGCTGAGTTGGGATGGTTTTCATTGTTCCATCATGCTTATTTCGCACTTGTGATTATTATTATCTATGAAGTTTACCTGTTCTTGCTAAGTAATTATAAAGAGGTGCATTGTTGTTCTGTTGGCTGGCCTTGTCCTCACGAGAGGCGCCATCACGACCGGGTTGGGATTTTGGGTCGTGACATGTAGTATTTCAAGTTTATTACAACGCAACTTAGCCATACAACTACCAGATTCAGAAACATAATCTCGTATAATTAAACCCATAGTTGAAGTTATTATAATCAGGTCCAATTCTATTTTATTAACAAAAATAGCTCATTCTCACTTTAAACAGACTTCAAAATTGCTGTCTCAAACAAAAGAAAACACACTCAACAATCGAACTAAATGATAGCGGAATTTAACCAACAACAATTCATCAGTAATTCATTATGGCTCATGAGTAAACATACTGGAACTATGGACAACAGTCTTTTTAAATAACTTCACAGGAATAGTCATGCGAATTTCAAATTCATTCAAACCTTGGCTTAATCCATGTACATGGTAAATGAAGACGTGTAAAGGGGTCTAATGGACATACATGATCTCAAACCTTAGGCTTATGGGCAAACATGCTTATAAACAACCTTAATATACGTATAAGCCAACACCTAACATTTCAATGGATTCAGATAAACATTATAACTAAAACCTTATTGATTTTTGACAGAAACTAAGGCAAAAATCTATGACACAGAACATGAATCAAAATAAGCTGAGTAGTTGAGACCTACAGTTCATTTGCCATACCAACAATCCACAAACCTGCTCATACACCTTTTAAACATATTACTTGATGTTGAAACCAAACAATTAACTAAAACACAAACCCAATTTTATAATAACAGTACCAGCTTGCTTAACATCTACCATTGCCAATCTATTACATGATATTTAAATAGTAAAAACAAGGAGAAACTATGGCAAATATAGCCTATATCTCACCGGATTCCACTTGATTCACATAACCAGCATTCAATCAGTATTTCTGGACTAAGGAATACCTAGAAACGAAAGTAAAAGAGGGTAAGATCAGCAATAAACAACTTCAATAGTAACCAGCAGAATAAATAGTTCCCAGAATCAGCTTTGAACCAAAAATCGTATGCAACAATCAGAAACAAACAACCAAAACTCCAAGCTCAGCCTTTTAAAACCTCCAAACTCAAACCCCTTCAGCTCCACTTAAGTCAAAGATCACTCCAGGAATTGAAACTTACGAAATCACAGAAATTATTAATAAAACAGTGATTCTCATTAAAATATTCTTAGCCTTTTGTATTTTCTGAAGTTTTTCTCTCTTATGCTCTTTTTCTATCTCTATTGTTCTTAATCTTTCAGAATCAGAGTGTTTTTTTCCTCTGAAAGTCCTCCCCCAATTCTATGTGTATTCCTCTATTTAAAGACTTTCCATTCCCCAATTTCCAACTCCTAAGAGCACTTAAAAGCCTGCATTTCCACTTCCAATTAAAAAAAAACCTCTCCCCCATCATATTCTCTGACTTTTAAACCCACCAAGATTGTCAGTTACCCATTAACTCTCATTTCTCATTATTCTATTCAATTGGTATGGGCAACCTGCTATTTAATCCAGGCGTGCCCTGACAAGTGATGATGTCATACCACTCAGTTCTAGTTCATTTATAATTAATTAGTTTTAAAATAACACTTTGTTGTTGGCAGAACTTCCCATCTCCAAATTGTCCCCTTAAATCCATACTTTAAGTTTGATTGATTTTAACTAAACTAAATGATCACAACCAAACAAGGATAATCACAAACTGAACATTCCTATTGACTCGAACCAACCAATTAAAAAACATTATGAAATAGAACCTGAAAAATTCTGACTTCAAATAGCAAAATGACAGCACTCAATTAATCTAAAACTTGACTCAAACATTGATTCAACTAACCAAATGGAAGAAAAAAGTCGAAGCAAAAGACATGTATATGAACACACGAAACGAACATACAAGAACGGAAAGGAAAGATAAATGAAGGGAAATGAAATGAAAGAAAAAGAAACTCACCATTTTTTACTCGGACTTGACTGGACCTTCTGATTTCGACACCAAATAATATTAATCACTTGTTCTTTGTTAGAACAAGTGAATAACACTATTAAGTGACAAAACCGGCTCTAAAATTGGCATAATCGCCATCAATCTCGAACTTGGGTCTATCATCGTAGGACCCGGATTGGGGATTTTAAGATTAGAAGAGTTTAAAAGTGATTCGAGGGAAAATTATTGGAAATTCTAGAAGAGGGATGGGAAAGGATACTAGAAGAGGGATGGGAAAGGATACTAGGGTGTTAATTTGGGGGAATTTAGAGGTGGCGACTAGGGTTCGACTCTTCGAAGAGTTCTAGGGGTGTTTGAAAGAATCGGAGTAAGGATTTGGGAAGAGGGGGCTGTGACGGTTGTGAGGTGTAATTCTGGCGGCCATTGGAGCTGGCGTCGCCAACAGAAAAAGGGAGGGTTTGGGGGCGGCGGGTCGCTAGGGTTTGGGGTGAGGAAGACGATGAAATGAGTGAGGGGGTGGGTCGATTGGCCTTGAGTATATTAAACCTGATTATTGATTCTGGACCATCTGATCTTATGAGATTGGCGGTCCAATCAGGACGGGGGAAAGAACGACGTCGTTTTATTTAGCACGAGGCTGGGTCGGTTCAGGTGTAAGACGGGTCGGGCAACGGGTGAAGCTCTTTGACTGTTGGATCAACTTGATCGAACGGCTTGGATCAACTAACATCAAACAGTGTCGTTTGATCAGTCGTGGAGACGAACCGGGTACCAGACCTTATTGGGCCTGCTTTGAACGGGTATTGGGCATAATTAATTGAGCCAGGTGAATTTGTCCCAATTTCCCTTTCTTTCTCTTTTTTTTTAATTTTCTTTTACTCCTAAATTATTTTCGAAATTAACCAAAAATTCTAACTTAAATTAATAAAAAACAAAAAAGACTAATCCACTTTAAACAATATTTATCACAAGTAATCACACAATTTGACATTAAATACTGAAAAATGCAAAAATATATTTTTTATGATTTTCATTGTTTTTGTAAAACAATTAATTATTGATTAATTCAAAAATGTTGATTTTAAATTGTAAACACGATTGCAACATATTTTTTTTTTTGTATTTTTCTATTTTATTTAAACAACAAACATGCACACACAAGTGCTAACAATTAAAAAAAATCACTGTGAGCACGTGATTTTTGCCTTATATGAGAATTATTCCCAAAATTTCAAAATAAATAGTTTTGCATTGTGTG
>MU685217.1:82581-95222 GCA_026770625.1 Nicotiana glauca | reverse complement strand
TGGGTTGCATATATATTGTTAATCAACGTCATTTAAGCTGTATTTTCTATTCGATATGTTTAAGAATTGTTAAAAAGGCGATTTGGGTTAGTTGGCCGGCCTTGTCTTCACGAGAGACGCCATCACGACAAGGTTCAGGAATTTGGGTCGTGCCAACTTGCACGCTGGATAGCGAGCCTGGGTAGAGCACCGTTGGGGATTGTGACTTGGTTCGTCCCGAGTGATGTTTTTACTGTATTTCCAATTAGAACTTATTTGAGGATCATCCTACTTGGATTAAATTGTTATATTTGGGCTTCCGCCAATTATTTGAATCCTTCAGGAATTGCTATCACTTTTTTCACATTATTTGGCGTGTTATTTGATCTCAAACCTAAGTTTTAAATACTGTCTTGCAAACTCAATCATCTTTCGAAGATTTGAAAACTTAAAACACTATTTTATTGACATTTTGAGTTGAGAACTATTCTTTTAATATTGCTCGAGAGGCTTTTGTGAATTTCTGGATTGAGAATGGAACGGGCTACGCGCCGCAGCGGTAATATATTGATATTGAGGCCAAGAGCTCGATTGATGCCACGAGATGGCTTGATATTGTGCTTTAGGAGGCCTCCCAGAGTGTGTACATACCCCCAGTGAGCGTCGTCGACGTTAAATGGATCGGGTTGCATGCAGCGGCGATATATGGATCGGGCTGCACACCGCAGCGGTACCGGTACTATTTGATGTGTTTACCTTATTTCATTTGTCTGTCATTATATGTTTTTGTGCTTCTTCTTGGAATATTCACCTATTGTTCTGGTATTATCTTACAACGGAGTGTGGTGCACGAGAGGCGTACTTCTGAGCTTATCTGCACTACTTGTTTTTGCATTCAATTGCATAACTATTGAAAAAGTCATTTTCAAAAGAGGTTTTACATTGAGCTAAGATATTTCTAAAGGTTTTACAGCTTTACTGCTTTGTTTCAAAGGGCTTTTCACTGCTCCTATATAGCATAATGGTTTTCTTTACGTGATTTCTTACTGCACAGTTGTTATTTACCCTTATTACTCACTGAGTTTGAGTACTCACTTTACTCCCTGCACCTCACGTACAGATGCAAGTATTTTCTTCACCCAGTAGCGGGTTTTGGCTGATCAGAGGCATAGCTATAGGAGTAGCAAGGTGACTGCCTGCGTTCGCAACACCATTTTTCTCTCTTTTGGTTCATTATTCTGACTTTGTATATTTTAGGTCTTGTAGTTGTATTTATACTCTGATAGATGCTCGTGACTTGTGATACCCCGGTTTGGGCTGTATTTTCTCTAATTGATGTTATTGAGTCATATTTTTGCTAATCATTTTTGCTTAACTATTTTGAAAGAGACGAAATTGGTTGGCTGGCCTTGTCTTCACGAGAGGCGCCATCACGACCGGAGCGGCGTTTGGGTCGTGACAAGTTGGTATCAAAGCTTAGGTTATTAGGTCTCACGAGTCATGAGCAGGTTTAGTAGAGTCTCGCGGATCGGGACGGAGACGTCTGTATTTATCCTCGAGAGGCTACAGAACCTTTAGGAAAACTTCACATTTTTGAATTCTTCTCGTGCGTCCTTTATTCAGATTGAGATATAACTCTTGAAACTCCTTCCACGCGTTCGTATGCGCGCATGAGCGCTCGGTACCCGATGTGCCTTGATGGCTTGTGTTTCCCCGATCGAGGGGCGAGATGTAATCTTTGTGAGTTTATGTTGGGCCAGTCTGGCGGACTTAAGGCTGGATCTTTGTCTATGGCTTGAGCACCGAGGTGTTGACTATGTGAGTAAGTGTTGTGAACTTATACGTTTGGTATTGTCCCTAATAGTGGAAGTGACGGCTAGATATTCGTCGTGATGAGTATGTTAGTACTGTGAGGCATATCCATATGATTTGGAAGCGACAAGAAAGGTCTGCTAAATGATAGAAGAACTATTAGATGCTTGAAGTGCATCTTGATTCGAGTTATAGTCCGAGTTATGGGCGTGTGAAGAATCTTTTCATGGCTCCTAGTTGGGAGTGAAGTAAATTTCATGTTGCGATATGAGTACAACTCAGGAGGATCAAGTGACTGCGTAAGGTTTATGGTGGTGGAAGGTATACAGAAATGTTAGTTGGAGGCAAAACAAGTTGGTTATCTCCTGCGGAGGGTTCTAAAATAGTGTGATCCTTGTTTTATCTATTAAAAGATCTCATTTACAAGTGAAGAAAATGTGTTGAAATCTAAATTGGATGCCTAGAGAGTGGGCTTAACTATGGTGTGAGTGAATGCGAGATTTGCAGAATAGTTAAAAATTCTAGATGAATTGTGTTTCCACAAGCTTATAAAGGATTGAATTTAATCTCATTATGGTATTAAGGCAGCATGGAGTATATGCGCTATGAGTTATTGTGCGTTTTGATCTATGGCTTTGAGAAAAGTTGGGGAGGTTGCCGTTGATTAGCTGATTGCACGATTATGTGTTATGTTGGTTTCGGTTTGAGGCATGCTGGCAAATCAGTTCTGGTCGCAGAAATTGAGCCAAGGATGGAACGAGTGAAGCAAAATTTTGACAAAGGTTATATGGTGCTTCGTAGATGTGTCAGAATCACAGGATGTCTTAAGCTGTTGTTGTTGAAGAATGCTCAGTGCATGGAGCAGGAAGATATTTGTTTATGTTGGGATGAGGTCATATCCTGTGGTGTCTGAGTGCTAATGAGGCACGGGTGGTTATGTTCGTTTGATCAGGTGAATTGCAGTTTGAATAAGAAGTAAATGACTCTCGAGAATGGTTTTAATGTGTTGAAGATTCTACATGTAACAATCAGGTGTCTTAAGGTTGTGTATGTGGTTAGAGACTGTGTTTTCATTGGAAAAGGTCAAGACTTGTGGTATTTTTATGTTAATTATGGGATTCTATGTATCAATATCTAGAAAGTAAAGGTAACGGATTTAGATTCGCAGAAAGTTCTTCAGAGTAAATTATTTTGGAATGTTGTGTTTCTGGGAATATTCGAGAGAGGATTCAGTGGCTTATAGGTCTTAGACAGTGTGGCCTTGTGCTTGGGTCTCATGTAGTGAGCCTGGGTTGAGGAACTGTGGTGCTATAGTAGGGGAATATCAAGTTGATGATGAATCATAAGGGAAATTAGATAGATGGAATAGCTTGATAGTAGACTGAATAAGTATGATAATGAAATGATTAATTCTTCGTATGTGTTCGAGGTAATGAGACTTACAAGTATTTTGCAGCAATTCTCTTGGGTTTTGATGGCTTGCTTAGCTTGGTCGAGTTAGAAGGATTTCCATCCTGGCAGTTTAATTTATGCAAACGGAATTGAGAGAGTTCTTATTGATTTCTACCGGGGTTGAAGAGGTGCATTTTTTATGAATATGAGAGACATGGAATGTGTAATGATTTTCTTCTAGATGGGATCGATGGAAGTTCTTTACTAGTTGAGTGCGTAGATGTCTGTGGCTCGAAAAGGAGATAAAAGTTTTCTTGCCATTCTTGGATGGTATGGTATATGCGGTATGTTGTGGAGGATTGAGATTTGCGTGTACGAGGTTTCAGTTCACTTCTGCAAGGAAGTTCATAAAACTCCTAGGCAACGGATAGCCTCAAATAATCAAGGAAATGATATTGCTAATTGGAAGTGATTTGACGAGAGTATATGTCTTAGAAAAAGGTAATGTGATTAAAGTTATGATACTTCGGTAGTATTGCGGCACTTTCTTGTTAGATCGACTGCTGATATCTGAGTTTCTTTGATGGCATAGGGGAATTTTAGAATATCTTTCGTGGAATGATTGGGTACTTGAGGTGTGATATGTATTCATATAGCGGAATTTGGGATCAGGTATGGTGATTCGCGTGCTATATGGAGTTTGGGACTAGGAGTTCTCATGTACAAACTATGTTGTAGTTGTGGATCGTGTGTATCAGCACCGTTTAGCGGCTACTGGGATTTGGAGGCCCGAGTGGATCTTTCTTTGCTTGGTATGTTAGATTTTGGATATGATGTTGGGGTGTAGACTGGCTGCCTCAGTGTTGGGTTATTCTAGACTATTGCGCTATGGGCTATGCCGGAAAATGCCACAGATTGAGTGGCTGGGTGCGTCAGATTATGTTCTAGCAGAGTGGTTTATATTTCAAAGACCCAGTGGATGGCTAGGAAGGATTGCTTTTCTTAATTGGGCCTTTGTGATGGATGTCAGTGCAAAGATTTCTACCATTGATTCATTTCCAGTGTTGAGGGACTTTTCGGATGCGCTTCTTGTGGCCGGGCATGTCGCCGAGCGAGGTTGTAGATTTCGGTATTGATTTGGTGACGGGTACCGTATCATATGGCTCCGGCAGGAGTTATAGTAGTAGAAGGAGCACCTTCAGGCTTCCTTGGTAATGTGTTCGTTGGCAAGCTAATGTGGCTACGTACTTAGCTTGAATTGGCTTGGTTGGCCCCGAATTTTATTGTTGAGGGATAGGTTGATTCGGTCGTTATTGAGCTTGTTAGTGATCTGAGGAGAGCTATGAGTTGCTTTTCGATGTTGTGAGATATTATGATTTGTTGGTTATGGGCACATGTGGTGTGGTTCTATTGGGGATTCATAGTGAAAGTCGAGCGGAAGAGTAATTGGGTGTTGCTCGGTAAATGGAGTATTGGTTATGACCTACCGGGTTGCATGTCGTATGTTATTTGTTTCACCGTGGGTGTAATGAATTGCTTTGGATCCAGACATAACATTATGCGTGGCCGTCGATTTTGAGCATAGTGACTTGAGGTGTTTCATGTATAACAGTGTTAGGATAGGATCGCGCATTGCAGCGAGGCCATGTGGAGATATGACCTTTCGGGGTAGATTCAGGTGTTATATTTCTATAATGTAAGGTGGGGTCTTAGCCTGGTGTTGTGATAGTACTGATGAGCTTGAGGTACAACTCTTTTGTTTGAGTCATTTTTCATGATTTGAGTATGTTCAGACCGTTTCTTATTGGTGCGCGTATTATGCAAGTTGTGGCTTACGCCTGTATTGAGGTGTCATATCACCAGAGTTGTGTGTTGGATTCGAGGTGATCGTTGGGCTCACTAATGAATACGAACGGATTTGATTTCAGCTTGTTAGAAGGATAATATCGAGGTTCGGCTCGGAATCTGCTGCGGTATTAGTCAAAAGGGAAGTGGCTTCATGAATGGTTGATTTGAGAAATGGTTACGGTTTATTGCGTGTTTCATTTATCATTGGCAGTATATAAAAGTGTTGGAATAAGACTTAAATTGATAATAGATTTTCTATTGGTATTCGGGTGTTGTGGGCAACTGCTATAGGTAGAAGTTATCATTTCGAGTATTTGGGTTATGTAGTATATCATATGATTACACCTGAGGTTGCAGGTATGGGTTATTACAACTGGTTCGGGCTTATTCCGAGTATAGATGTGAGGTTCTGATCTTGTGTGTGTTTTCGGAAAGTGCAATGTGGCTCTATGGTTTATCGACTAGATGGATTGTGAAATTTCAGCTATATTGTGTTATCAGACCTATGCGAGATAGGGTGACGTAGGATCACCCCCGTGTATATGCTTGGTAAGGTCATTCAGCTATTGGTTGGCTTATAGGACAACCTTGGGTATGCTCGAGGACGAGCATTTGTTTAAGTTGGAGAGGATGTGATGACCCGACCTGTCATCTCATGAGTTACCACTCCGTTTCCCCCATTTTATGCTTATTCATGTTTCACTATCGGTATTTGGTGTGTTAGAGTTGATTTGGATTGGTTTTGGTAGGAAATGAGACACTTAGTCTCTTTAAGGAAGGTTTGGTTTGGAAGAGTCATCCGGAGGTTGACTTATGAGTTATAAGGATCAGATGCGATTTCCGGTGATTCGGTTAACTTCGGGGGGTTGGTTTGTGACTTAGGAGTGCGATTGGAATTGTGAGTTATAAGGATCAGACACTTGAATTGGCGAAGTTAGTATTTTGGTGAATTCCGGTTGACAGGTAAGATTTTGATCTGAGGGTCGAAATAGGATTTCGAGAGTTGCTGTAGCTTCGTTAGGTGATTTTGGATATGTGTGCAAAATTTGAGGTAATTCGGAGGTGTTGTGGTCGGGTTTTGGATCGAATGCATGTTTCAGATGTTTTAGAAGAACTTAGGCTTGAATTCGATGTGATTTGATGGTTTTGGTGTCGTTTGAAGTGTTTTGACAATTGGAACAAGTTTGGATGATGTTTTGGGATGTGTCTGTGCTTTTGGTTGAGGTCCCGGGGGCCTCGGGGTGATTTCGGATGGTTATCGGAGAAGTTGGCATTTCGTTGCAGCTAAAGAATCTATGCTTCTGGTATTTTCGCATCTGCAGTTGGTGGACCGCAGATGCGAGTTGTTCATCACAGAAGCGAAAAGGGGGAAGGCGAGCTTGACTGCAGAAGCGGCTAATAGGACCGCATCTGCGGAATCGCAGATGCGGAAGATGCTCGCAGATGCGGCTTAGGCCGGTTTAATGAATTCCGTAGAAGCAGACGTGTTGACCGCATATACGGAAGCCGCAGATGCGGTATTTTGACCACAGATGCGGTAATAGCTGGGCAGAATGTTATAATCTCATTTCACCCACGATTTGGGTCATTTTTCCTCCATGGTTGATCATTTTGAGAGCTTCTTGGCGGAGATTAAAGAGGGATTCGAGGCGAATCGATTGGAGGTATGATTTTTTATCTCAATACTCGTTTTTATTGTAAAATTCACCTAGAAATTCATGAAATTTAACTAAAAATGGAAGAAGCTAGGGCTTAAGTTTTTGATATTTCAAATTGGGATTTGATGGGTCATTTGAGCTTGGATTTGAGAGTTCTTGGTATGTATGGACTCGTGGCGAGATAAGAAATCCGTTGATGTAAAAATTTTTGAGATTTGAGAAGTGGGCCCGGGGCTCGATTTTGGTAATTTCGGGATTTGTGCCCGTTATTGATTGTTGTCGCTTGGGCTTTGTTCTCTTAGCATATTGTGATGTATTCGCTCTGATTTTGGTTAGATTCGACATGCGTGGAGGCCGATTTGAGGAGCAAAGGCGTCGCGAGCTAGAGATTTTGCCGGTTTGAGGTGAGTAATGATTGTAAATGATATTCTGAGGGTTTGAAACCCCGGACTTGCACATCATAGTGCTATATTAAGATGACTTGCACGCCGGATAGCGAGCGTGGGGTAGAGCACCATTGGGGATTATGACTTTGTCTATCCCGAGTGATGTTTTTACTGTATTTTCTATTAGAACTTATTTGAGGATCATCCTACTTGGATTAAATTGTTATATTTGGGCTTCGCACCAATTATTTGAATCCTTCAGGAATTGCTATCACTATTTTCACATTATTTGGCATATTATTTGATCTCAGTCCTAAGTTTTAAATATTGCTTTCCAAACTCAGCCATCTTTCGAAGATTTGAAAACTTTAAACACTATTTTATTGACATTTTGAGCTAAGAACTATTATTTTAATATTGCTTGAGAGGCTTATGTGAATTTCTGGACTGAGCATGGATCGGGTTGCGCGCCGCAGCAGTAATATATTGATATTGAGGCCAAGAGCCTGATTGATTCCACGAGATGGCTCGATATTACGCTTGGGCTGTAGGAGCTCCTCCCGGACTTTGTACACACCGCCAGTGAGCGTCGTTGACGTTAAATGGATCAGGCTGCACGCCGCATCGATATATGGATCGGGCTGCACGTCGCAGTAGTACCGGTACTATTTGATGTGTTTACCTTATTTCATTTGTCTTCCATTATATGCTGTTGTGCTTCTTCTTGCAATATTCACCTGTTGTTCTGGTATTATCTGATAACGGAGTGTGGTGCCCGACAGGCGTACTTCTGTGATTATCTGCACTACTTGTTTTTGCATTTAATTGCATAACTGTTAAAAAAGTCATTTTCAAAAGAGGTTTTACACTGAGCTAAGATATTTCTAAAGGTTTTACAGCTTTATTGCTTTCTCTCAAAGGGCTTTTCACTGCTCATATATAGCATGATGGTTTGCTTTACGTGATTTCTTACTGCTCAGTTATTATTTACCCTTATTACTCACTGAGTTGGAGTACTCACTTTACTCCCTGCACCTCGCATGCAGATGCGGTTTGGCTTATCAGAGGCAGAGCTATAGGAGTAGCAAGGACTTTCTCTCTTTTGGTTCATTATTCCAACTTTGTATATTTTAGGTCTTGTAGTTGTATTTATACTCTAATAGATGTTTGTGACTTGTGACACACCAGTTTGAGCTGTATTTCCACTAATTGATGTTATTGAGTCATATTTTTGCTAATTATTTATGCTTAACTATTTTGAAAGAGACGAAATTAGTTGGTTGGCCTTGTCTTCACGAGAGGCGCCATCACGACCGGAGCGGGGTTTGGGTCGTGACAAATCAGGTCGTGCTGTATACGTATCCATGGATCTTCGTAACAAATCCCAAGTCCTCAAAGGTCCATTCTTGATTTGCTGTTTTTTCAATCTTTACTTTTTTTTGACACCCAAAAATGAGAACTTCTATAGTAGTAATTTCTTCTATTAAAATGGTTAGAGGAGGTTACTAGTTCTTGAATATGGTTTTATTGCTTTTTCTAATGAACATGCAGTTGGTTTTTTCGCCCGAAAACCAGATACTTTTGAATCTTGAATATGATTGTTTTGGTTCTATATTGGTTACTTATTTACTAGTAAATTCTTCTATTACCATGTCCAAAATGTTTAGAGGAGTTACTAGTTCTTCTAGCTTTAGTTTATCAATTAAGGTTCCATCTGTTTTCAGCTCTAGTGTGGAATCAATTAGGTGATTTGCTATGTTCCAATTATTTTCTATAAAGTAAGCCTTGTATCAGATGTACTTTTGCTGAGTAATCCTAGCTATTTTATCAAAACTTATCGTTTTGACTTTAGTATCAGAGATTACTTATGTTACATGGAGTATTTGTTTTCCTCCAAGTATCCATGCTAGATAAATGTTACTTGGATATATACATGGGCGGAGCCAGGGTGACAGAAAAATTGCACCTTATGTATAAGGTTAAAAGTTTTTTTGTATTTATATTCGCTATTGAATCCCCTTAATTCCTTTGTGGGTTTATTTTTTTTTGTTTCTTGAATTTCCTTGGTGAAAATCCTGATTCCGCCACTCTAATTTCACATATGTGTATCTTTCAAGATACACTAGAAGCTTGCTAAAAACTTGATGTACCCTACCTTATACCTGTACCAGATACTTATCTGCCAGCATTTATGCCCAAGTCCATGTGACATAGGAGATAACCCATTTTATTACGTTGTTGTGTCTTAACTTTATTAATTTGATATTTGCTGCTTGTGAATGAGCTGAGGTTGTCTTCCACATGGCTGCTCCAGATTCATCAATCAACAACCACCAGCTCCACTATTCAGTTAATGTGCAAGGTAATGGGAAAGCTTTAAAAAACTATGTTAAGAAGAAAAATGATCTTTCTCAAGTTACGACAACAGTTCTATTGTCTCAACTTCTTAATTCTCATTTATTGTCTGTCTTTATATGAAATTTTTATGTATCTCTCTTTTCAACATAAATAAATGTGAAGGAACACAGAATATAATTGATGCTTGCATTGAGCTGAAAGTGAAAAGGCTTATTTACACCAGCTCTCCCAGTGTGGTGTATGATGGAGTTCATGGAATTCTAAATGAGGATGAATCACTGTCATATCCTTCCAAGGTAGTGCCTTCTTCTGCTGTATACTCCATCCAAGTGAAAAATAAATCCTCGCATAACCATACACTTGTTACTGAGTACTGACAAAAAATTTCAGCATAATGATTCCTACTCTGCAACCAAAGCTGAAGGAGAGGCACTTGTTATCAAGTCAAATGGTATCAAAGGGCTGCTGACACTGCATTAGACTTAGCAGTCTTTTTGGCCCTGGTGATAGGCTGCTCGTTCCTTCATTAGTTGCAGCTGCAAAGGCACGAAAATTGAAGGTGATTTTAGAGCTACATTTTGGTTACTCGTGCGTCTTTTCAGTCCGCATCATATTCGTGCTATATGCAAGCCTTTACATCCGAAACTAGACATATAGAATAGGTCAGGTTTAATATTGTAGTAGTTGGAAGCTTGTATAGCATTGATTAGATCTATCTTGAGGAACTTAACAAGTGATCTGTACATTCTCTTCCTTGTCACTTATTATTATTGGCATTCTCTATGGCAAATTAACCTACTTAAAGGAGTTGAAGAGTGGGAAATTACAGATGCGTTCTACCATCTTTTCACTATTTGGTAGACTTTTAGCTTTAATTCTCTAATTCTTATACAATTTGTTATTGGTGATGGCAAGAACATGTATGATTTCACTTACGTGGAGAATGTAGCACATGCTCATGTGTGTGCAGAACGAGCCCTAGCATCAGGAGGAGCAGCTACAGAGAAAGCTGCTGGGAATGTAATGTTTCTTTGTTTTTCCATATTCTGTAATTTTTAAAAAATCTTTAATTCCTGCTTCTGTTATGATGCCAATTGCGCATTTGGTGGAGCTGACTTATAAGTTGTTAGCTCCTTATGGAATGAAGGTTCCACAGTTGACTCCTTCAAGAATTAGATTCCTATCTCGTAGTAGAATATTTTGTTGTTCAAAAGCAAGTGATCGAATAGGATACACACTATTGTCCCACTTCAGGTTCCTGTATTTCCCTTGCAGTCAATCAATTGCTTCTAATAATTCCTTATAAAATTTAGTCATACCATGTCTGTCTTAGATGCTCCCAAAATTTTTAGGGATTATTATGGTATTTTCTGCATTGCTTTCTCTCTTTGCAACTTCTTTGTGGGTCTTTTCATGTGATAAAAATATTGTAAACTATTTTCTGCAAAAATATATTATTTGCCGTTGATATTAAATGCCAGAAAATTTCTGATTGTCCACATCATTACTGCAGGAATGAGCACATCTTCCTGTCAAATATGTCGTACATGTGACTTTCAACTTATGTTTCATATAAGACACTGGTATTCATGTGTTATAATTGTACGTTAGATCTTTTAAAGCTACCATTTTGCTGCGGGGCCTCATTTGTTTACACTCGATCATTTTCTGCTGTTTATTTTTTATTTTATTCTCGCTACATAATTTGTTGTAGTTGTAAGGCGTGACTCTATTTTCTTCAGGAGAGCCTTAGGAGGACAATTGAGTCCTATCCACATTTGAGAGCTGAACGAGTACCAGGAAAGAAAGGTCCTTCTAAATCATCTGCATCTCTTCGGATGTTCTTCCTCATGGTAATTTCTATTTCATAATATCCATTTCTTGTGAGAGCAAAACTGTGATAGACTGATGATGACACCTTACTATTTAATTTCAGCAGGTAAAACAAAGCCATGGTCTTTTTCTCATATGGTTATGAATTGAATAGGCATGCCTTTTCTGATAAAATACATACGAATTATCATATGAAATTATTTACCTTTTCTTTCAATGCATTGCAGCCTCACCTATCTGGATGTTGATCCAGCAGATCCAAGATCATCTTCACTCTTGCTGTGCTTGGATGTGACTTAACTTGTGTGGCCTTATCAATGGCAATTGGCCTCCCAACTACAGCTGCGATGGACATTAAAGGTTTGCTTGCAAACAAGTCAGGTGACAGATTTGGAAGCGATGGACATGCATGTTATTGATTTCTATCTAATTACTAATTTTATTTTGAGTTTGTAGGAATATTCTGGTGAGCAAATTGGAAATGGTAGCCACAAGGCAATTTGATCTGTTGGAGTTTAATGATGAAGACCTTGGAAAATTATAATTTTTGTTATTCCTAATACTATAATAATTACGACTGATTTTGTAAAGTTAATTGTTAGCATGTACATTGAAGCAATTTGCTTACACACAATATTTATTCATTTTTGAAGTTAATTGCAATTATATGCATTTGAATAATTCCTTTGTTATCTTCCAGTTAATTGAATGCTTGATATCTTCATACTTAATATGATTATTGGATATATAAAAATATGTAAATTCTTTATTATAAAAGCATGGCTTATATATATATATATATATAGATAGCTTATAAAATTACCACACTTCAAAAGTGTGGCAATAGGGATTGGTAAATTTGTGGCCTACATAGTAGAAAGACACACGCTTTAGAAGTGTTGTTTTAGGAGCTACACTAGAAAAGTGTGGCCTAAAGAGTAACTAAGACAACACTATTAATGTATTGCCATTGTGCATGAAAAGCGTTGCCATAGAGGGTAGTTCTAAGATCACACTTGTAAAGTGCTGCCTTAGGGCAAAGGTTATACTAGTTTAAGCCACCTCTGAAAAAGCGTTGCCTTAGGTCGGAAAGTGTGGCCTTTGATCAAAGGCTACACTTCTTGATAGTTTAGGCCACACTTTTCAGGTGTGGTTAAATGCCTAAAATGTTGTAGTGCTATGATCCAATCACCCGTGTAGTTGCGAATGGAACTGCCTGCCTTACCTCGTCCGATAGATGGGTCAACAGCACCATCAACGAGGAATTGGCGCTAACGTCATTGGCGCAAACCAAGGGTGAGATGAGCAACTTCAGTTGATTGTAGAGCGATGGTGTTAGGAGGAACAGGATTGGTGGAATTGTTGAAAAGGTTCT
>MU685217.1:49124-77550 GCA_026770625.1 Nicotiana glauca | reverse complement strand
GATTCAGTATTTCATTATCAATTATTGCAGTTTGATTCTAAGTTCCTGAATGTTGACCGCCTGTATTTATGCTTGAGGTTGCAGTTTATGATTTATGCATCTTTGGGCCTAAGGCCACAGTTGTGCGCGTGCGCACACACACACACAGAGACATATATATATATATATATATATATATATATATATATATATATATGCAGGAGATGCTATCAAAACACTCTAACACTCGGAACGAAAGCTACATGCTACAAGTATCAGTCCATATGCTTACCCTTATTTTAACTTTGCCGCTATCTCAAGAATGATTGACCGTACATCACTAAGGAATTTTCACGGGTAAATATGTGCTTCGCGACGGGTTGGATGACTATTTAGGGATGTAGTGATTATACCCTCCTTGAACTCTACATATGTTATGCTCTTGTAGTACACATCCTTTATTTCCCTCGGGTTACCAACCTAGAATCACCTCAAAGTATTTCTTCAACTTTTGACAAGACTCCTCTCTTTTTCTCTTTTTTTGTTCCCTTTTTTTCTTTTCTTTCTGGGGCTTGCATTTTGTTATTTACACAATTTTGAGTTTATTCCTTCTTCTATCTCTTCTTTTTTCTTATATGCATATAGTAACAAATCTTGCCAATTTTGACTTTATAACGGCACCCCCAACTTAGGCTTTAAGCCTCAATCTCACACGTTCAAGGAGAGATGGGTTCAAAAGAAGGAATTAATTCACAAAAAGGGTAAAGGTTGGTAATTTGGTATCCGATGAAAGGGTTAAGGCTCAAAGGGGGTAAATAGGGTAATTAATGTACCAGAGAGGTCATTTTAGGCAAAACTGGCTAGTAATCACAAGAACAACCTAAGATCATTTCAACATCCAATCATTAACCTGAGAGTCGCACTAAGAAACCAACCGGGCAAGTTCTAGACATCACAAGCTAGAAATGTGTCCTCACTCAGTCACAACGCATGAATTGTTCAACTCAACATAGTTTCAGCCCTCAAGTGACACAAAGAAACTCGACTCTTTCATCTTAACATATGTAAGATTCCTAATAGGCATAAAGTCAAAGAGCGAGCCTCAAATTCACAAGAATGACTGACTAACACATTCCTTTTTTTAGATTCAAAATAAGGAAGGGTATCATATATTTAAAATGCTTGGCACATGCTTGGAGCTACACAGTCAACACCAACTAACTCAAAACATTTCATGCTACTGCCATGGTTCTACTATTACACCTTTGGAAAAGAACCCGGCGAAGAAAAATCAAAGGCAATTCATTGCTAAACTACAAGAGTTTTATATATACAAATATGGGTACAAAAGTTTTATATACACACATGGGGCACAATAGTTTTATCTACACACATGGGGTACAACAAAACATTTTCACAAAACATAGGTACAAGACTATGATCATAACTATCCCACCCCTAACCAAAAATCATGCATTGTCCCCAATGCATATATAAAGCAAAAAGAAAGCTCAGTGACTCCTTGGGCGCACTAGGAGCTCGGGGGAGCTAAAAGATCTAGGACATTTGCGGGGTAGGCTGCTGGTAATGAAACTGCATCTAGTGGGACCTTGAACTGAATAGGAACCGTCATGACTATAACAAGAGGCTACAGCCGTAGGGAAGGTATAGCACGAAGCTCAACCTATTAGGATGCTAGAGTTGGGGCATGGGAGGTAATAGCCTCACCCTGTGATGGTTGAGCGGTCGATGGATGTGCCTTGGCAACCATATCTTCTAGCGAATGTTCAATGGCTGTTCGCACAGCTGCTTCTTTTTTATCTCCTACCCTTGTAGTGATAGCAACTCATTTACCTTTGTCTTGCTTACCCTCAGTGTTCTCACCCAATGCCTCTTCATACGTCTCCTCATCTCCTAACTCCCCCTTATCGAACTCCTCAGTATCTCCATATTCCTCATCTGAATGAACATCAATATGAGTAGGAGGAGTCTGAGCCTTGGAGGCCTCAACATGTTATGCCTTTGGGGCTGTCATCAATGTGGTGAAGTCAATATCTATGACTCGAATAGATGTGTCAGAACCCTGCTCTCTATCATTCGGGAGGAATGCTGTCAAATAAAAGTTTAAATTCTGCATCTTCTGCAGCTTAGCTTTCAAGTCAGTCACATCTGTCCGGAGCTAATGCATAAGTCCATCTTCACCTCACTCAACCTTCTCAAGACGCACTTCAACGCTCTTGAGGAGATCTTCATAAGTCTGATGTTGCTGGTGAAGAACAATAGTGGAGGATTGGATAGGAGTCAAAGCTTGGCGGATGAGGTTGGAAATTTCCTTGATAAGCTGGTCTACCTTAGCATTGGCATGCTGAGCAAGTAGACCCAGCTTGGACAGAGTTGGCAATGGAACCTGGGATTGTGCAGTCGATGGCTGTGGAATAGTTGTGGAGGTAACTGGTGCCTGAGAGATGGCTGGCAGTGCTGGACCCTCTGATATTGCTAGAACTGCTGGAGAAGGAATGGGAGTCTCAAGTTGAGTTGCAGTTTCCTTAATTACTGCGTCACTGATTCTCATGATGTCAATGTATTTTGTAGCATTCTCCATTTTGTCGTGCCCAAGCAGGAGAGGCACCTTTACAGCTCGGCAAACTGCAGTTATCAGGTAGGGGAATGAAAGTGATGTCTATTTCTGATTTCCCTAATTCCTATCTCTTGGAATATTATCTCCCCCACATCAATCTTAATCCTTTTCATAATGCACGCAATGAGAAGTTTTTTCTCAATATTTATGTCAGTTTCATTTCTAGACGACATCAGACGAGATGTAACAAAGTCGAGCCAGTAGCGACCCTCTCTTGTGAGATCCTCCTTGAAAATTTTGTGTTGTGGGTCAATCCAGGCCTGTGTCCCTTTTGCAATTACTGAGGTAACCCAAGCACGCTCATAGTGCTTATTGGCTACCGTGGCATCATACTCAGTTGTTCCTGGCCGCCAATCCTTGAAATATTTTTCATTGATCGTCTCCGAACCATAGCCCACTTCAACCCATCGCACTCGAACATATTTTGAAAAGATCCTGTTGCGCTTCTGTGAAGCAGTCCTTGAGGCACCATATGAAGCATAGAACTCCCTAACAATTGTCTCATTGTATTCATTTGGGACCTCAGTGAAAAAATCCTACTTCCTTTGTTTGATGTTTTCAAGGATGTGAGGATAATGCTCTGATAGCCCATTCAAGCTCAATTACTTCTCCTCTATAGCGTTCCTCTTTGACAGCGCTGCTTTGTACAAGTCTATGGATCCCTTAACCCCAAACCGTAGTTTAAGGTCCTCCCCCAACTTCCTGTGAGCCTCAGCCTGTAGATTAATAGGCGGTCTAAGGTCTCTCTATGACCCCTCCTCTTCATATTGGGAGGAGTGCTCAGTAGTGATGCGGAGTGCCAGAGATCGCTGCCTTTTTGCCTGTTGTGCTTGTTGGATAGGATTTACAACCTGTTTCTATCGACTCCAGCAATGTTCGTGTTGGATTACACCTCTTTGGTGTCATGCTTGTTGATGAAACATTGTAGGAGTTAGTGAAAGAGCTTAGGAAAAAAACATATATAAAATAAATAAAAAGAACAAAACTAAATAATTTTTTTCATTTTGTTATGCGACGGGTTATGCTGTCACATATCAGGTATGCCGAGCGCAGAACCATCTAGTATGTGCTAAACTAAAAGGTATTAACAGTTATGCGATGACAAAACCACCACATAAGTGGTTATGCGATCACAAAGAGACCGCATAATATACATTAGAAAACCCTGAAGGACTGCCTCAGTATGCGGTACCTATGCGAACCGCAAAGCAGTTATACGATCACAAAGGAAACCGCATAACCAGTTCAACCCTAGGGCAAGTTAAGGGACATAATGCGATGGTTATGCGGACCGCAAAGCCATTACACAACCCGAAAAACTCATCGTCCCCAATGAAAATTAACCCTCCCCAAAATCACGTGGGTTTCTTTTTCCATTCATTCAAAAATCTACATCTACTATGATTTATTTCACAAGATAGATAGATAGAGAGAGGGAGGGAGGGAGGGAGGGAGGGGGGAGAGAGAGAGAGAGAGAGAGAGGTATTCAGACTTCCCCCTCTTGAGTTTCTGGCCAAAATCACACAATCACTCCCTCAATTCACTCCTCACCGACTAAAATCAAAAAAATGTAATCCCTTATTATTCCAGTCAATCGATTTTAAATCAATTTGACCCGTTTTACGCATTTACTCTCAGACTTTCATGGCATTTGAAGTTGGTTATATTCACAAAAGGGGAAAAATCCATAAAACAAGATAAGAGTGAAGAAAGGAGGAAAGAAGTCGGAAATCATACATGAGTTTTGACGACTCTACAATGGAATTGAGAAAAATGGTGAGTGTCTCCGGATTCGTGCCCTTGTTCCTGTTACTAGTTTCCTTCTCCTCTTTTTTTTGTTTTTATTCTTTTTTTTGTTTTTCTTGCTTGTATTTCGTTCAAATGTGGGTGTATGCTAGTAATTATGCATTGTGAAAGTCCATCGCATAACACACTATGCGATCGCACAGCTGTTATGCGGTGGGCTGATGACCAGGTCGTGTAGGTGAATTCTGCGAAGCAAGATGCGATCACATACTTGATATGCTGGCCGCATAAATGTGAATTGACCGCATAGTTGACAGTGAAATTAGCCAAACACTCTGCCTGGGTCTGTGATGACTATGCGGTTCACATAATCATTATGCGACCACATAATTGTCGCTTAATTTGAACCTATTTTCCCTTCAATTTCTTCAGGATTAAGACCCTGTTCATGATATTTTACCTGCACTCTAGCACACACGTCAATTTGCTAAATCTAATCTACATAAATAAATATAAAAAATTACAAATGAGTGGTACCACACATGGATTGCCTCCGAAGAAGCGCTTGATTTAACATTGCGACACGACGCAATTTAACCTTTTTGGATTAATCTTTGGTGGAAGCAGCTGTTGGATCATCTCATAGAGAAATTTGTTTTATCACATGAATTTCTCCAGCGGTTCCGAGGTAATGTTTGACTTGTTGTCCATTTACTTTGAAGGTACGAGTCCAATCTTCCTGCTCAAGTTCAATAGCGCCATAGGGACACACACACACAACTTTGAATGGTCCAGACCATTTGGACTTGAGTTTGCCCAGAAATAACTTGAGTCTTGAGTTAAAAAGCAAGACCAAGTCACCTGAATTAAGCTCATGTTTCAGAATCTTCTAGTCATGGAAAAACTTCATCCGTTCTTTGTACATCGCTGCACTCTCAAAGGCATGAAGATGGAATTCTTCCATCTCATTGAGTTGTTTCATCCTTAGGTAGCAGCCTCAACCCAATCAAGATTTAGTTTCTTTAAAGCCCACATAGCTTTGTTCTCAATTTCTACTAGCAAGTGACAAGCCTTTCCAAAAACCAACCTGTATGGTGAAGCACCAATAGGGGTCTTGAATGTTGTGGGATAGGCCTATAATGCATCATCTAGCTTCCTTAACCAGCCAGTCCCATTTGCATTGACAGTTTTAGCTAGGATATTCTTCATTTCTCTGTTAGACACTTCAACTTGACCACTCGACTGAGGATAATAAGGTGTGGCCACCTTGTGCTTTGCACTATATTTTTCAAGCAGCCCGGTGAAAGCCTTGTTACAGAAATGAGACCCAGCATCACTCAGGATGGCTTTTGGAGTACCAAACCGTGTGAATATGTTTTTCTTCAAAAATACGGCCACACTCCTTGATTCATTGTTCGTAAGGCGATTGCTTCAACCCATTTAGAAACGTAGTCCACAACCACCAAGATGTAGCTCATGCTATATGAGCTTACGAAGGGGCCCATTAAGTCTATTCCCCAAACATCAAATATCTCAACCTCGAGTACAAAGTTCATTGGCATCTCATGTCTCTTAGATATTGAACCTTGTCCTTGACATTGGTCACATGCCTTGACTATTTGGTTTGTATCTCGGTAGATTGTTAGTCAATAATAGCCACATTCAAGCACTTTTGCCGCAGTCAGATTTCCTCCATGATGACTCCCAACCGGTGAATCATGGCATGCATTGATAATTGGCATTACCTTATCTTTTGGAACACATCGCCGGATGATGTTGTCAGCACAATTACGGGACAAGAAGGGTTCTTCCCAGTAGTAATGCCTACACTCCTTCAAAAACGTTTTCTTTTGATAAGCTTCCAAATCTTCGGGAACATGGTCACTAACCAAGAAGTTAGCGATGTCGGCATACAAAGAATAAAAAGTGTTAGATAATTCTAATATGTGTTCATTTGGAAAATCATCATTGATTTCAAGATCTTCCTTTGGTCTCCCTGCCTCTTCAAGCCTTGATAGGTGATCCGCTACTTGATTTTTCGTCCCTTTTCGATCTTTGACTTCGAACTCTTGCAACAACAGTACCCACCGAATCAACTTGGGTTTTGCATCCGTCTTTGCCATAAGATAGAGAAGAGTAGCATGGTGTGTGTACCCTATCACCTTGGATCCCAACAAATAAGCCCAGAATTTCTTAAAGGCATAAGCAATGGCAAGAAGTTCTTGCTCAGTTACCGTATAATTCATTTGAGCGCCATTGAGTGCCCTTGCTCGCATAATATACAGGGTGAAGAACCTTTTTATGACATTAGCCAAGCACTGCCCCAATAACTACACCACTATCATCACACATGAGTTCTAATGGAAGAGACCAATCGGGTGTGACAATAATAGGTGCGGTGGTGAGCTTTTGTTTCATTTCCTCAAAGGCTTTGGGGCACTTCTCGTCAAATACAAATTTTGCATCTTTCTCAAGGATTTGCACGTCGGATTTGCAATTTTGGAAAAATCCTTGATGAAATGCTTATAAAAGCTGGCATGGCCCAAGAAACTTCGGACAACTTTAACTGATTCAGGTGGTGGAAGCTTGGAAATGATATCGATCTTTGCCCGGTCAACCTCTATGCCATGTTTGAAAAGTTTGTGGCCCAAAAGAATGCCCTCGTCCACCATGAAGTTGGTTGAACATCCTCCACCACATTTACCTTTTTCGTTTGGCTTTCAGTGAACATCTTTGTCAACACATTGACATTGGTGGAAAGCCCTGCAATTACTTGATTTATCTCTTGATTCTCCTTAATCATGTTGGTCAAGGAAGAAAACCATATTCAATTCCACTTTTGGTGTCTTCTGAGTGCAAAGATTGATTATGTTGTGCCATTTTGTTAAGGATTTGTGTGATCCTTACAAATGTCTTGTCCATAAAAGATCCATCAAAGGCATTCTTGGCTATAGATTGGTTCATACCGTCTAAACCCATGTAGAATTTCTCTAACAAGATAGAATCCAGAAAACCATGATGGGGCAACCTCACCAAGTATTACTTGAATCGATCCCATGCCTCATGTAGATGTTCTCCCGCTAGTTGCTTGAAAAAGAAAATTTTATCTCGGAGCTCAGATTTCTTGCTTTGCGGGAACAATTTGGCTAAGAATGCTCGAACAAGTTCAGGACAAGAATGAATGAAATTTGGTGACATATTTTGAAGCCATTTCCTTGCGCCCCCAGCCAGTGAGTACTTGAACACCCTAAACCTTAGGGCATCATCTGAGATGTTGTTCTGCTTGTGCATATGACACACTCCCAAGAAGTTTCTAAAATGTTGTGTCGGATCATCATAAGTGGAATTCCTGAAAAAACGCCCTCCGGTTTGAGCATTAGGATTAAACCATGTTCCACCTTGAAAGTTGCAGCACCAACTATCGGGGGTACTATAGCATTTGTATCCTCGATGTACTCATCTATGTCCGAAAGGATTTTAATCCACTTCTTCTACCAATTCAGCCATGTTTTCCTATCAACACTAAGCAAAACAAGCAAAGTGTGATATGCTCAAATTATACTTTAATTAAATAGTGTAAGGCGGTCAGAGTCAAATATAGTAACCCAACAAGGTTGGGGTCGAATCCTACAGGGAATATGCATGAAAAGATTACTCGAGTAGTATGCTACTTGACTCAGGTCGTAATTCTATTCCGTTAATCGTAACAAGAGAGTGATATGATTGTGAATTGAAGAGATAACTAATTGTAACTTTGAGAATGTAAATAAGGAAACTAAGTTTGTGTCCCTGTAAATGGAATGTAATACTATCGGTGTTAATATGATATATTTCTAATGAAAGGTCATTTTATATGCAAATGATTTCTAAATGACTACTCAATACTAGTCAATAGTTGAGTAGTATTTTTCCTTTATAATTTTTCCAAATATAAAAGAGTTGTAAATTAAGAACAATCAATTTATGCCAAGTGGAACCCACTTATACCTAAGCGGTTCTATTAAACAAGAGTTAACATCTTGAGTTCTTGATATTCAATTCTAGCAAATCCTAACTCACTTTTCCAAGTAAAGAAAGAGTAAAATGGAATAGATTAATATTTGCAACCACCAACCATAAATAAAAACAAGAATTGAATAAATATCAACCAACCATTATATATACATTCAATGTTAAACACCCATTAACATTACACTCATCTAGGGTCCACAACCTTAGTATTTAAAACTAGCTACTCATACTAAAATACAAGAACAAAGCATTTAATAAAGCCATAAAACTTACAAAAGTGCAAGATTCCTTCTTCACAAACCTTTAAATAAATGAAGTATTCAATTCTCTCTAAGTAGGACCCTATTTCAGACATGAATGCCCCACAAAAACTCCAGTTATTCTCTTTATAGTGGACCAAAATTTGTAGTCAAAATCGGATAAAAATATCCCTTCAGATAGCTTATGCGATTGCATACTAGTCGCTTACCAGTTATGTGGACCGCGTATTGAGCACTCCGTTGCAGACTTGTTGAATCCGGGATCTGGCTTTTGTCGCATAATGATTATGCGGTCCGTATATGTGTTATGCGACCGCATATACCATCGCATATAATGCTGACGTCTGCCTTCTATTGTGGTTATGCGACCATTATGCGGCTCGCATATGTGTTATGCGAACACATAATGGATCACATATTTACTTCTTCAGTTGGCCCAAAAGATTGTCGCTATTTACGATCAGCAAGGCGATTATGCGGTTCGCATATGCGACCACATACTTGCAGCATATTCGTCTTTTTGTGACTTTTGACTTCTTTTTCATATTTTCGGTATTCAAGCTCATGCACTACAAAATAACCAAACTTGATCAGAATTAACTACAAATTCATTAAATGACAAGTTAAAATCTAAGTAATTGGTACCAATTGTGCCGAAATTCCATGGCACATCAGTGACCGGATAAATTCAACATTTGCGACCGACTTGGTCAGTAAATTTGCAACTGAATCTGTTGCGCATTTAGAAATAGATATTGGTATTTTTTTTACAGTTCCAACTGATTTGGTTGGTACATTTAATAATTAATTTAAATCAAATTTATAATTTCTGACCAATCTGTTGGAAATAAACTCTCTATCCTTACAAGATAGGGTAAGGTCTGCGTACACACTAGTCTTCCCAAACCTTACCGTGTGGGATAATAGTGGATAGGTTGTTGTTATTGTAATTTCCGACCAAATTGGTCGGAAAAATTAAAACAAAATTAATAAATATTTAATTTTTTCGACCACTTCAGTCGTAAATCTGGGAATTCCCAGTTATGTTTTTTGACCAAAGTAGTCGGAAATCAGTCACAAAATCTAAAACTTTTCTGCAGAATTCTTATGTATTTTAAGCTACACCACATGCAATTCAAAACCAATCATTCAACCTAACATGTGTCACAATTACTCAGGCAATTGAACTTAAAACATCAAACATCAAACTATGAAACTATACAACACTTCTAAACAAGTGTAAACACATCTATTAAAACATATTAAAATTTAAAATTCAACAAAATAATATTTAAATCTAAACCACATAATCCAAGTATAAAATGAACCAAGCCAAAATAAATAAAGTCTAAATATCATATTACATTGAAAATTACTATCGATCTTCATCGATTTCATCTTCCTCATTGTTAAATTCTTCCATTGTATGTCATTTTTCACGGTTTGACATGAATGTCCGCATCATAATTATTGTTCATTGAGCATTATTCTATTGTTAAGACAAATTATTTTTTTGCATCTGCATTGTCTCAATTTCTTCGGGTGAAGCAGAAGCACCACTAAATAATGCGGTTGGATGACGACTGCACTCCAAGTGTCCAGACTCTACCTTCTTCCACCTTTTGGAGAAACAAAAATGAGTATCTTTAATCCTTTTCTGATCTCTCTTCTCGAAGTTTTCATTCACTTGATTTTCATGTGGAGGCTTCCTTACACTCTTAGCATGTAATTAAAAGAAATGTCAGACGAACAATAAATATGATATAAATTATATTTATTCATACATTAAATTGAAGCCACGTATTCACTCTAATTTGGTATGGAATCTCTCTTCAGGAATACCACGACTCATGGGAAAATGAATGCATAGCTTCCACAACCATATGTGCGACATGAAAGGATGGAAAAAACCTACATTATATGTAAAATAAATATTCATTTAACATGTATAAATCTTTATTGTAATACTTAAAAATATAAAAAAATTACTTACCTATCCCCATGGGCACGACAATCAATCGATGCATATGATTGTATTCTATAGTCCCACCAACATACTGTCTCAATGAAGGAACAACTAGAGCAATACTAGAAGATGGGGATGCAACCGCTTGAGATTCTCTAATATCAAGTTTAGAAATACTAGGAGGAGATGATGATGGATATGATAATTGAGTGGGCGACGACGAAGGCACAAAAGATGAACCATCATACCCACCTTAGGATGGAACCAATGGTGAACCATCATGCTGACTATCAGGGAAACAAGGATTCAAATGTGGAAAATTAGGCGTGGGCATAAAATTAATAGTAATGGAAGCTGAACCACCTTAGGTCGGCATGAAATAAACGCTTGCCAACATGAATATACGACATGGAATAAACGCCGCCAACCTGAAAAACACAAATAGTGACTTGTCACACATAATTCAGGTGGCAGATTATACGGCGTAACACACACTAACAAATATGAATATGGTGTTTCAGACACAAAAAATGGAGTTAATCAATCAATACATAATCCCAACCTAATATTTCTTGGTTCACTAGCAAAGTGTGGGAACACCATATCAAAATGCTTCTATGTTTCTCCATCTGACGGATGACATAGCACACCAACTAGCTTTCTATGTTCATAATTTCATCTCATATGAGGAACGGAACTCATTGATGCATACAACCTCTTTAAACTTGGTATAAGGGGTAAGTAGTGCATCTCCTTCACTGGAGCATTCTTCTGTCTAGCATTTATGATTTCTTTAATGCGGCTGGTTACAAAATTTTAAAATTTTTAAAGCTGCATCTTCCTTATAGAATAACATGCAACCTCTCTCACAAAATCAATTATCTCCGATGAAAGACCCAACTTGGAAACAAATTTCTTTGTCATGTAAAAATCTTTGGGCAAGTCAATCATGGTCGAATTAAGCCCACTCATAAGTCCAATTATGTAATCTATGCCCGCTTGAGAAGTAGAATTATCCAATTTAATACTTAGAATCTCGATGAAACATACAAATTAGAATGCGTTGTGCCTTCATAAAGCGAGCAAATAGCTTCCTCTAACTATTTGAAGAATATCTTAGCCTCATCATTTGGTTTGGATTGTGCCCTAGGGAACATCACAAAAGCATCATTTATCCTTTTATTAAATCTTGAATTTTCAGCATTAATAATTTTCGCTATGGGACTACCTTCTTCACCATCATCAGATGTGTTCTGAAAATTAACATCATCTACACTAGTATGATTCTCCCCATGCACAATCCACATATAATAACTTTTAATAAATCCCTTGTTATACAAATGAACAGTAACAATATCGAGCACCAGTAAGTTAAGATACGTGCATTTCACACAGGGGCACCTAACCGTCCCTTTGATAAGGAAATCATCACGTGTCTTTTCCTTAGTAATAAATCTAGTAACGCCTTCAATAAATTCATCCCCCTACCCCGTACTATTCGAATGATTCATATCATACATTCATTTGCGATGCCCAAATTCCTTCTACATAAAAATATTAAATATTTTTTCATGTAAAGGTTTTTATTTTTGAAAGGTTAAATGTTATTTATTTTGTGCATCCACCTAATCATTTCACCTTTGTATGCGAGTTATGTCAAAATAATACTATTACTATTTAGCAATAGCATTGAATAACAAATATAATTACCCAAACAAAAAAACGATTAAAAAATTCTCTATATATAGCAATTCTAAAATATTTTTTTAACGAAAATTAAAAATTAATTAAAATTACAATTTAGTTGCATTAATTTTTACTCTTTAATTATTTGATGAATTACTAGTTTATTGCTTACACGAGCAAAGAATGTAATGGATTAAAAGCAACATAGATTTCAACTAACCTTAATTCCATTAAAGTTAAAAGATACGAAAAAAGTTAGGAATAAAATATATTGTCAAAAGTTGTCAACTAACACTAAGAGTAATTTTAATAGATTCTTCATACTTTCTTCTCTTAAAAGTTAGTACCCTCCCCAATCATACAATCAATTTTTACAACTCAAAGGAGGGTGACCTACCTGGCAGTGAAGGGTCACCGGTGATTGACCTGATGATGCTGGGGCATCATCACCAGTGACAGTAGCGGGCTGGGGCGTCCAGTATTACGACCCAAAACTAAATCCTATCGTGATGACACCTATCGTGGGACTATGCAAGCCGACATTTTAAAAACACATTGATAATTTACAGCACAATAGTTCAAAACCTTTTCATAACAGAGATTTCATAAGAAAAGGTAAACTCATAAAAATGCGGAATGGATATCCCGACATCGGGGTCTCACTGAGTCATGAACATCTAAAACCAAATCCAAAATTCGGAATTTACAATAGTCCACCAATACTAAATAGAAAGAAAAAACAACAATGGAAAGAGAGACAAGGGTTGCGGACGCTGTCAGCTACCTCGTAAATCTCTTAGCAGTCAACCGCGCACGAGCTGAACCATCCCTACGACCGATCTTACCTGGATCTGCACACAAGGTGCATGGAGTAACGTGAGTGCTTCCAACTCAGTAAGTAACAGACATAAATAAGGAACTGAAAAGTAGTGACGAGCTATGCAAATACAATTATCTCAATATCTTTTAAATAAGAACAATCATGCTTTCAAATTCATTAGTTTAAGTCACATCAGTTTGTGCTCAAGTAAAACAAATATCAAGTCTTCCAGGAATTTGTACAACAAGGACAAATAACAACTAAGTGCAACAATTAACTGAAAAGTAAGTACAACCTATCAAGGCAACAATCACTCATCTCATCCCAACAGCTCAATCACTCGGCTCTCAACCCTCAATAATCATACCCAATAGATACATGCGCTCACTAGGGATATGCTGACTCCGGAAGGGCTCCTCCAGGGCAAACGCTGTATCGCTGCAGCGTGCAGGCCGATCAAATATATAAACAGCCACAAGGATCATTACGGCCTGCAACCCCATCCAATATAAATCATCATCCTGAAGGCTAGTTGCGGCATGCAACCCGATCCATTATATAGTGTTACGTAGCTCACAACTCAACACTCAGGCCTTATCTTAGTCACCAACCTCTCCAGTCCCTCGAGCTCTCAGAAAACGTAGAATTCAGTCCAAATAGAGATAATAACATATATCAATGATAAACAGGAGGGGACAGAGGTAAAATACGCAAGTAACATCATGACTAAAAACAAAAAATAGAATAGAAGTTAATTCAGCAAGTACACAAGCTCACGGGTCTCAACAGTGCTATCACAAGGCCTAAACAGGATTTCTAGCATGAAGTGCAATCTATTTCCATGAAAAAGGAGGGAACACATAGTAAATAGGAGGCTAATCGATTCTATAGTCTCACAAGACGGACCAATTCACAATCCCTACGGTGCACGCCCACATGCCCATCACCTAGCACATGCGTCACCTCCAAAAATAGTCACACGACATGATATCCTGAGTTTCATACCCTAAGGACCAGATTTATAACCATTACTTAACTCAATTCGAGAAAAATCCTACTCCGTGATGCCTTTGCCTCTCGAATAGGCCTTTAAACGTCCCAAATCTAGCCAAAAGTAATACAACATAATCAATATATGCAAAAGAACCAATTCCACAATAAAACCTACTAAATTGGAGCCAAATCCCGAAACTGGATGAAACCCAGTCCCCAGTCCCACGTCTCTAAATCCTACAAAAATCACAAAACTAGCAAGCTCATTCACTCACGAGTCCGACCATACCAAATTTACCGAAATCTGACCTCATTTAGTCACTCAAAACGCCAAACTTCACTAAAAAAATCCCAAGTCCTAACCCCAAATTATCACTTCAAAACCCCACTAATTAGAGGAGAAATCAATGGGAAAACACCATATCTAAGGGTACAAGCTCAAGGAACTTACCTCAGCAAAAATCCTAGTATCCACTTCAAAAATCACCTCAAAAGCTCCAAGGTCCGAGTTGAAATTGGTGAAAATGAGGAAAAATCACAAAGTCCTCTATTTATACATTCTGCCCAGCGAAGCGCACCTGCGGTCCCTTTACAACATCTTTGGACCCAGCTCCGCTTCTGCGAAAATCACTTAAAATCTGTGGGACCGCTTATGCACCTCTAGACTACATCTGCGATCATCGCAGGTGCGAAAATGCCATCACGTCTGCAGTCTAACACGCATATGCGCCCCATAATCCACTTCTGCGACAATCGCAGGTGCGAGAACTTTGTCGCACTTGCGCCCTCTACCTATCTCCTCGAAAATCGTATATGCATTCTGTAGCTCACTTCTGCAAGCTCTCACCTACGATGAGACATCCACAGGTGCGATTATGACAGCTGAGTTCAACTTCAACAACTCCTCCAATTTCTAGATGTGTTATGTTAATCACCAGAAATCAATGTAAGGCCCTCAAGACCTGAACCAAACATACCAGTATATCCTATAACATCATACAAACTTAGTCAAACCTTCGAATCATCCAACACAACATCAAAAATACCAAATTACACTCGGATTCAAGCCTAAGAACTTCTAATTTTTTGAATCCACAAACGACGGTGAACCTATCAAATCACATCCAAATGACCTCAAATTTTTCACACAAGTTAGAAATGACACCATGAACATACTCGAACTTCAACTAATTCAATCTAACCCCGATATCAAAATTTCCACTACCGTCCAAAATCGCAAAAATATCAACTTTTGTCAATTCAAGCCTAATTCTACCACATACCTCCAAATCACATTCAGGATACGCTCTGAAGTTCAAAATCACCTAACGGAGCTAAAAAAATCATAAAAATTAAATTTTGAAACCTTTTACACATAAGTCATCATCCGGTCAACTTTTCCAAATTAAACCTTCTCCTAAGAGACTAGGTGTCTCAATTCAGTCAAAAATCACTCCAGACCCGAACCAACTGACAAGTTAAGACATAATACATCTATAGAACACAAAAGGAGTAGTAAATGGGGAAATGAGGCTATAACTCTCAAAACAACCGGCCGGGTCGTCTCATCCTCCCCCTCTTACACAAATGCTCGTCCTCGAACTTGTCTAGAAACATACCTGGAGCCTCAAATAGGTGTGGACCTCATCTCCCGCTCGGTCTCCTAAGTAGCCTTCTCCACGGGCCAACTTCTCCACTACACTTTCACTGATGCTATATCCTTTGTCCTCAACTTCTGAACTTGACGCCCCAAAATAGCTGCCAGCTCCACATCATAAGTCAAATCACCATCTAACTGAACCGTAATGTCAACCAAAAAATTAAATACTTATGCAGACTCGATAAGCTAGGGGGGAAATCAAGCACATAGGCCACCTCCCCAATCCTTTGAAGCACCTCAAACGACCCAATAATCCGAGGGCTCAACCTTACCTACTTTTCAAATCTCATAACACCCTTTCTCTCGATGCGTCATGCGAAGTCGCTCCTGAATCAATTTCACCTTGACCTATACATCCTGAACCAAGTACGTACCCAAAAGCCTAGCCTCACCCGGATCAAACCAACCCATTGGATATCTACATAGCCTCCCATATAAAGCCTCATATTGAGCTATCTGAATACTCAAATGATAACTATTATTGTAAGCAAACTCCGCGAGTGGTCGAAACTGGTCCAATGAGCCCCCAAAACCAATGACTCGAGCACGTAGAATGTTTTCCAATATCTTAATAGTGTGCTCAAACTGTCCGTCTGTCTGAGGGTGAAATTTTGTGCTCAAATCAACTTGAGTGCCCAACTCTCACTGCACGGCCCTCCAAAACTGCGATTTAAACTGCGTGCTTTTATCTGAAATGGTAGAAACTGGCACCCCATGAATGAGAACAATCTCTTAGATGTAAATACCAACCAACTGCTCTAAAGAATAGATATTGTTCATAGGAATGAAGTGCACGGACTTAGTCAGCTAGTCCACAATCACCCAAATAGCATCAGATTTCCTCGAAGTCCGTTGGAGCCCAACCACGAAATCCATGGTAATCTGCTCCCACTTCTACTCTAGAATCTCTATCTACTGAAGCAAGCCACCTGGTCTCTGATGGTCATATTGCACATGCTGACAATTAAAACATCGAGCTACAAACCCAACTATATATTTCTTCATTCTTCTCCACCAATAGTGCTATTTCAAATCCTGGTACATCTTCATGGCACCTGGACGGATGGAATACCGCGAGCTTTGGGCCTCCTCTAGAATCAACTCATGAATGCCATCGACATTGGGCACATATCTCGCCCTGCATCTTCAATACCCCGTAATCACCACTAGTCGCATCTCTGGCATCATCATGCGGAACCTTATCGTTGAGGACAAGCAAATGAGAATCATCATACTGGCGCTCTCTAACACGATCAAACAAGGAAGACCGAGAAACCATACAAGCAAATAACCTACTGGGCTCTGAAGTATTTAATCTCACAAACCGATTGGCCAAGGCATGAATATCAACTGCAAGGGGTCTCTCACCAACAGGAAGGAATGCAAGACTACCCATACTCATTGTAAATATAAAGTATATAAAAATAATTTGAACAATAAATTACGATCTTTACAAAGAAATAAAAAGTCAACTCAAAACATCAACACGGGCTCGCGTCTCGGAACCCATCCAAAATTATAAAATTCGAACACCCATTCAATTACGAATCCAACAATATAAGAATTATTCAAATTCAAATTCAAATAGCCTTTCAAACCTCAAAAATTCAATACATGGAATTTTCACAATTTTCCCCAAATTTCCAACTAAAATCATTAATTAGAAGATGAAAATAGTAACAGATTCATGAAATATAGTCCAATCCGGGATAGAATTTCTTAACCCAACAATTTCACTAAAGAACCCTAAAAAAATCACCACACTGAGATCTCTAGGTCCAAAACAGGAAAAAAATGAGATGAACCCTCGTTTTTGAATTTTAAAATATGCCCAGGTGCTAATCTTCTTTGCAACCGCAGGAATTGCTTCGTGATCGCAAAGCACAAATGCACAGGATGCCAAACTAACACTACGGGAACGTGAAAGACAACACACGAATGTGACACACTTCCTCCTCAAGAAATGTGTTCGCGGATGACTTCACGCATATGCGATGAACAAACACGCATGGACGTGCAACATCCTCTTCCTTCATCGCGGACACAGCCTCATTCATGCGTTCGTGATGCAGTGAAAGCCAACCTTCCAGAACGCATCAAACATGATCCTAATTAAACCCCCGGGCTCCTGGATCTTCAACCAAGCCTACCAATAAGTCCTAAAATAACATACGAACATGTTCAAAGTGTTAAATCACATCAAACAATAATTGAACCACGAATCACGAATCGATTCAACACTATGGAACTTATGAACTTCTGAATTTCAAAACTAATGTCGACTCATACCAAAAAAACTCTTCTTGGCTTCAAATTTTGCACACAAGTCATAAATGACATGACGGATCTACTGCAACTTCCAAAATCATAATACGGCCTCGATATCATTAAAGTCAACTCCCGATCAAACTTTCCAACCTTCCAAACCTTTAACTTCAAAATTTTGCCTATTCATGCTAAAATGACTTACGTACCTCCAAACCAGCATCCGGACACACTCCTAAGACTAAAATCACCATACATAGCTATTGGAACCATCAAAACTCTACTTCAGAGTCGTATACAAAAAATTTAAACTTCGGTTATCTCTTACAACTTAAAACTCTAACTTAAGGACTATGTGTCCTGTTTCATTCCGAACTTACCCGAAACCGAAACCAAACACCCCCGAAAAATCACATCACAATAATAAAATATAGAGGTTGCAATAAATAGGGGATCAAGACTGAAATACTCAAAACAATTGGTTTGATCATTACGCTGAGGGAGTCTAGAACTAGTTTCTAGTATAGTCTTATTTATTGATATGTTGTGCACCACATTATATAAACAAGAAGATACAATGAATTTAGGAGTTTGTTACCCTTCTTTCAAATACAAATCGTGCTATAGAGCTGAGTCATGACTTATGTTTGTTAATGATATAGAGATGTTTGCAATTAGAAAGATTACAACTATGCAGAGGGGCTAATACAGCAAAAAGTAAAGGCACTAGTAGAGAGAGAGAGAGAGAGAGAGAGAGAGAGAGAGAGAGAGAGAGAGAGAGAGAGAGCTCTTGATAATGTAGCCCAATTTGAGGCCTTATCAGATCGTGCATAGCGAATGTGTAATTTTCCTGTGTAAACCCTTATATGGGAATATCTAATACACCTTGTGAATAACAGGCTATGGGAGTATTAGAAGGTAAAAGTATAAGTTTCAACAGGTAAAGTGTCACGACCCAAATTTCCCACCGTCGGGACTGTGATGGCGCCTAACATCATACTCGCTAGGCAAGCCAACGTTAGAGTCCTATTTACCTTTTTCCTTTATATTTTATAGTTTACATTAAATAAAACTAAAACAAATTGAAATGAATGTGGAAGCACATAACTTACTAGTTATCCATTCGTTATTAACAAATACCGAAAACAGTTACCACCCAGAAACTGGTGTCACAACCCATGAAAATTCTATGAATAACTACAGGCATGCGTTCAAAAAAAATACATAAGTCTCGAAAGAAAATAAAACAGAAACAAGGAAAACATATGAGGGGACACTAGGGCAGGCGGACGCCTGCAGGACTATCTTCGGCCTCCTGGATGAATGCCTGCAACAAACCTCTCGATCAGGCACAACCAGCTCCAATAGTTACAAAGAAAGTATATAGTGCAGTAACTATACAATCGACCCCTTGTACTGGTACTTGGTGGGGCATATACAATTTAACCCGCAATATTATATAATAGAGCAGAAGGAAATACCGAACGAATTAGAATATTAACTTGTAGTAAAATAAATACAGAACTCAAATGTCTTGCCGGTACTCAGCTATAACCAATCCTTAAGAGAGTTAAATAGTACGGGAATAAATCACAGCAGAAGAAGAATACATAAATAACAAATATTGTGGCGTGCATCCCAATCCCATTATATAATCAATAGCAATATGAACATTCACCCATATTACTCCTTGTTGCTGCGTAAAACCCTATCCCACCAGTCCACCCTTATTAATCCTCAATATATCACCCTTATTCCTTATTTTGCGGCATGTAACCCGATCCCACCTGTCCACCTTTATTACTCCTTATTGCGGCGCGCAACCTGATCTTACAGGAAATTACATTTCATCCTCATTCCTCCTGTTGTAGCGTGCAACCCGATCCCACCATATTAGTACCAACCACAAAATAAGAAAAAGTATTTCACAATTGCTTCGGGGACGAGCCCTGAACCGTTCTCTGAGCCTATCGAGGCCGGGCTCGAAATTTCGTAGAAGCCTCAAAATCGGCCCTCCCTGATTTTGATCGAATAAATGATAGTCATCGTGTTCCTTGGGATGAAATAACAAGGAATAATTTGAATTATTCAACTCTTCAATGCCTCCATCATTATTTCAGTTATGTCATGTGAGCAATTGATATGAAAAAAAGGGATGTTCAAAAGTTATGTTCGTACAGCTCTTGAAAAGCCTCAAATTTATTATAACGGCCAATCGTCCTTGGGATTTCCCCAACGTGCACTACTGGCCCCTATAAATACTCCAATCCTTATTTCCTTGTTCTTTGTCATATTTCCAAATTTTCGATAGATCTTCTCTCTTCTTTCTTACGTTCGTCTGTCATCCAGTTTTTCTCTTTTCCTTTGATATCTTTCAGCAAAAATGGCGAAAATCTCTAGAACCATTCCCCAAGATCACAAAGCTTCTTCATCTTCACGCTCGTTTAAGGATAAAACCGTAGTAGCTCACCTTGAGGAGTGCATCCCAAGACCCTGTGAAACATCCTCCGATTTCACGGTTGACAAGCCTTCTTCGATATCAAGGCGGTGCGAACCCATGTCACGGTATATTCGCTTGATAACAGATATTAAGAAGGTTAAAGTGGATTGTCATTGGGGAGAGGCGGTGCAAGTGGGGATTCCTTCTCTGGAGGAAGATGTAACGAAACATAAACCCAATTTCCTTAGCATACAGACATATCCTTTTACCCTAGCTCCGGTAAAACTATCCTCTCCATCGATAGACCCCGTGATCCTCAATTTCTGCTTACAGTATTAGGTGACACTCGGCTAGATCCATCCATTATTCTAGTGCATTGATTACATGATTAGGCATTTTGCAAAGATGGTCAAGGGTATGCCTTTTACCCTTGACCATCTGATTAGGATATACAGCCCCCGACTTTATCGATGTGGTCTGATTAAGCTTCAACTTTGGGCCCCGAAGGTTCTCTTTGCTTACACCTATGAAGAAAAAGATAGAGAGTGGATGAGCCGCTTTATCCGAGTTAGGACCTCGGATATAATTCACGTTGGAATGATGCCATTCCCCAAGGAATGAAATATAAATCGTAATCGAATATGTTAATTAAATATTTTCTCTTTCCTTTGGACCATCTTCCCCTTGAACTGACTCCCTTCGATGGTTTAACTATTGAGTGGTACCGTGGCGCGGTTAAGGATCTCTCTAGATGGGTTCTCCGACTTGATTCAACTTGACCGTATGCTAAGATCGTGTGGCGCAATCTGGCCAAGGCCCGATAGGAAGCTAAAAATCATGGTGAGGTTTTTCTTCTACCATATTTGAGCTTTTTACAAAAGATATCCCTTGACTGTATTTTTATTTTTTGTATCTACCTTTTGTTTTTGTGCAGGCCTGGGAGAGGCATCTTTGATGAGGGAAGCCCCCTCCAGGGAGGTGGGTACCTCAAAACATACTAAGGAGAAGAAGAGAAAAATAAAGTCACCGAATAAATCCCAGAAAATGAAGAAGGCTAAAGCTCAAAGGCCTAAGATCGATTCAGCAGCCTTAACTTTGGAAGTAGCAGAGAGTCCCCGAGCTAGGGTCAAAGAAGAAGATGACTCCCTACTAGCACCCGAGGGAAATGGAAGCGCGTCTGCTTTGAATCTTGCTGATCCAATGACCAATGAGTCGAAGTCATCCATACCAGAAGCTACTGATAATGTCCCACCTCGGGACGAAGAGGATCTCGAGTGTGGGTTAGGTGATATCTTTAAGCCAATCGACGACCAAAACATTTCCTTAGTCGAGGGGCATTTGTCGGGTGAATTAGGGTGGCCCAGCTCTGAGGCTCCCCAGAGGCAAGAGAAGGCCTCGGTTGATCCATCTAGAGTTATTGATGTGGGTGATTCTCCGCTGGGTTTGGCACTCTCTTCGAGGGAGATATAGGAGGCCCAAAATAGAGAGACGTTCGATGCGAGGGCATTCCTCGGGAGGAATGACGTGTTTGAAGGATTCTTTATTGGGGTTGAAGAAATCTTGAGTTTAACTCCTCTCTCATTTTTTTAGGAAGCCGAGAGGCTATGCAAATAGGTAATCTTTCGTTGACTATGTTCTGAGCTTCGACTCTCATCTTACTGATTTTGGTTTTTTATGCTTTCGGGCTATAGTGCTTTATAATCGGGCCTTTTCTAAGTCCCGAGCTGAGTTGACCCGTTATGAGGAAGAGTGAAGGAGGCTCTCATCAGATGCTGGTGAGCTCCGAGCTCTTTTTACAAAAAAAGATGAAGAACTTCATGACCTTCGGCCTCGTTTGAAGATGGTGTCTCAAGAGCTGACCGATCTTTGCTGAGTAGGTAATACACTCTTCGTATATTTTTATTTTCGTGCTTCTCCAGATCTTAGCATTTAACATCTTTACCGTTGATTTTTGCAGCTCAAGAAGAAACATGTCCTGATGAGGAAGGGGCTTAGAGCCAGGGACATTGATATTCTCGGATTCAAGCAGTGTGTGGATGAGATAGCCTTTGAGAGAGATACCCTCCAAGGAAAATTGATCTCGGTTGAGCACCATTTTCAGGATGCAAGGGTGAATAGTAGTAAGTATAAGGATCTCCTTGCTGAATCGTTCATCGCACTATCTGCAGCCAAGTCCAAAGCCGATATGCTTATATCCTCGTACCGAGAAGATGTTATTGCTGCAAGTGCTCGAGCCAGGAAGGTATCCAAAGAGGCCGCTCTTGAACTGACCGGAGCACTGGAGCATGTCCAGCTAAGATCTCGAAGATAGGCTCTCGAGGATGTACATACAAGGGGCATCGATTTGTCTGCTGAAATCGAGAGAGTTGAGGGCTTAGAGGAAGAATCGACAACTCTAGTTTGTTCCGACGATGGTTTAGCCAGTGGTTCGGCTAGCGTCTCCGAGGATGATAAAGATGAAGGTGAAGTCCACGAGGGAGAGAAGGTCATTGATGTTCCGGGGGTCGAAGGACAAGCCGTTAAAGGCACAACTTTTGAGGAAGCTCCTTCTGGTCAAGTCACCCTCGAGGTAGATTAGGCTTTTATTTGTCCCCCTTTTTTTGTGTAAGGGCTCTAGGTGTGAGCCTTGTAAATAAGTCTTTTAAAAATATAAGAATTTCTTTATTTTGCCTTTGATTTATGCTAAATCCAAGTGTATGACTCTAACGATTAGCCCTGGTGCGGGACCCAGAATATAATAAACCCTTAGGTTTTTTATTGATTGATATGACACTTTTTAAAGTCCTTTGTTACGCATCGGGCTAAGCTTGGATTGATTTGATGCAAACTTAGTTCATCAAGACTTCTGAGTCCGAGTTGAGTGATAGTCGGGTCTCGATTTTCGAAATAATACTAGCCCTTTTAGGCTTCGTCCATAGTCCTTGAGTGAGAATTTTCTAAGCTAGCCTTTGGACTCAGTAACCAGGTGAGCATTCTATTGATTATCTGAAAATAAGGATATCTTTTATGTCTTTACTAGTAGTCCTTGAGTGAGGGTTTGTTCGAACTTGGGTAGCCCTTAATTGAGTGAAAATTTGTTTAAACATAAAATAAAGATAGCCTTAAGGCTTTATAGATAGTCCAGGAGTGAGAACTTACTCGAACTCGGGCAGCCTTTAGGCTTAATAGTTGAGTGAGTGTTTGCTCTAACTTGGAATAAATATAGCCCTGAGGCTTTATTAATAATTCCCAATTGAGAGCTTTCACAAACTCGGGTAGCCTTTGGGGTCTTTAGGCTGGCCCTTATGCTCTTATACACTAGCGCTTAGGCTCTTTACGCTAGCCCTTAGGCTATTACGCATTGCCCTAGGCTCTTATGCATTGGCCCTTAGGCTCTTTAGACTGGCCCTTAAGATCTTATGCATTGGCCCTTAGGCTCTTTTTAGATTAGGTCGATGTGACCTCTAATATGGCTATAGTTTTCCCTCATTTTGGATAAATGCTTTTGAAGTTTTTATTATGCCTAGGAATGTTTTATGCTCATCCAACTCTTTGAAAACTCAAACAAGAACCTCGATTATGAGTCGATATGTGACGATAGCTTAGTACCTCGGAAGGTTCACTCAAAGGCTTAATTTCTGAAACCTTTTCATTGAAGGATAATTATTTTCGAAGACTTTTTATTGTTCGGAACTGATATTCTCAAAGCTCCTTTTGCTTATGCCTAGGGTAGCCTGATTAATCAATTATTTTCCAAGTATTTTTAAAGTATTTGGAGGCCTTTAGTTTTATGGCGGCAGTCGGAAGTCTCCGAGCCGTGTTAATTCAATCGTAGCCTTTAATCCCCACTTGTGGTAACCTTGGCGTCTGTATCGAAGGTATGCCTTTTTATGGGTCTTACAAGTTCGATATATAGCCGTGGCCTTAATATCAAGGTTATGCCCTTTTAAGGTCATATAAATTTGAGTCTGCCTTGTTAAGGTCTTATAAGTTCGATATTGCCTCGTAGAGGTTTTTTGACTTTGCCTTGTTGAGGTCTTACAGATTTGATGTTGACTCACTGAGGGCTTACGAGCTCAAACTTTCCTGACCAATGTCTTATGAATTCAAGTTGTTGATGGCTCAATGAGCTGATTGTTGATGACATTCCCCGAGTGTTCAAGAGTTCACTACTGTTGATGACATTCCCCGAGTGTTCGAGTGTTCGAGAATTTTTTATGGCCTTTGAGCCGTCTAATGAGAAAGTAGTGAACATCTTTGAGGAACAAAGTGTTTTGGTAAGCAACGGGGCTTCCTTAATGACTGGATATATGCATACATATTTTGTGCCTTTGGAGGATCGACTATTATACATGGACACGATTCGTTTGACCGTTTGGCCCAATACAACATTTTCCTATCGAGGTCGTCCTAGTCATATTCCAGTTTCTTCTAAAAGGTGACCTCCCGAGGTGATGCCCCCAGTGTTTGGGGTTGATCGAAGAGAAGCCTTGAATACTTGCCGAGTTCTCTTTACGTGGAATATAGATGTTGCCTCATTAAAAACCTCATCAATAAAACCCATTTGGGATAAAACCTGATCGAAGGGAAAAAGAGTGCGACGCTTGTTTTACAACCCAAGGTCTTTGAGTCAAAGGGTTCTACGGTGTCTTTCATCGAAAAAGGGAGAAGGTTATACCATAGCAATAATAGTGTTGAGCAGTGATATATTCCAATTACTTGGAAGTTGCTCACCTTCCATGGTGCCAAGTTTGTAGAACCCCTTGCCTATTACTCCGAGGACGCGGTACGGTCCTTCCCATCTCGGGCCTAGCTTTCCTTCATTTGGGTTTTGAGTGTTAAAGGCGACTTTCCTTATGACTAAGTCACCAACTCCGAAGTATCAGAGGTTTGTTCTCCTATTATAATATCTCTCGATCCTCTATTTTTGGGCGGCCATTCGGACTAGTGAAGCCTCACGTTTTTCATCTAGTAACTTGAGAGCTACAATTATGGCCCGTTGTTCGAGTCCTCAGTGCCATGCTGAATATGGCGCTTGGCTCTTCGATGTCAACCGGTATCAGAGCCTCGGACCCGTATACCAAAGAGAATGGTGTCTCTCCTATGCTTGACTTCGTAGTTGTTCGGTATGCCCATAGTACTTTGGGCAATAACCTCTTTTTCATGTTTTGGATTATGGTCTTGTTTGTGGACCTGGCCTGTCCATTTTCATATGGGTGATAGGGCATTGACAGGATTCTCTTGATCTTATGATCTTCGAGGAATTTCGTCACCTTGCTGCCTATGAACTTCTTCCCATTATCATATGTAATCTCGGAGGGGATCCCGAATCGGCATATGATATGATCCCAGATGAAGTCAATGACCTCTTTTTCTCTTATCTTCTCAAAGGAATGTGCTTCCACCATTTCGAGAAATAATCAGTCATAAATAAAATAAATCTGACATTGTTGGTAGGGGCCGACGATGTCCATCCCCTATTTCATAAATGGCCATTGATAAGAATGAATGTCGTTGTTCACCGGGTTGGTGAATCATTGGCGCAAACCTCTGGCATTTGTCACATCTTTGAACGAATTCCTTGGTGTCCTTCTCCATTTTGTCCCAATAGTAGCCTTCCCTGATTATCTTTCGAACCAAAGAATCAGCGCCGAAATGGTTTCCACAAGTACCCTCATGGATTTCTCGAAGCACACAATCGGTGTCGCCTAGTCCCAAGCATACTGCAAGAGGTCCATTGAAGGTCCTTCCATATAGTGTTCCATTTCTCGTAGAGTGAAAATCAAGATGCTTTGTCTTAGAGGGCCCTTGATTCTTTTTGATATGTGGGCAGCTTCCCCCTTTTCAAATAGTCGATGTATTTATTCCTCTAGTCTTATGTTAGATTTGTCGAATTGATCTCGCGCGTGGCCTTCTTCAATCACCGACTTGGACAACTGTACAACGGCTCCTGGGAGTATGTCATTTTCTTTGATGGATGACCCTAGGTTCGCGAGTGCATCGGCCTCACTGTTCTGATCTTGAGGAATGCTAACCACAGACTATTCTTGCCTCTCTCCAAGACAGTGCCCAGATCATTATGTCTTTTGTGTTGGTTGGAATGATGCAATATGAACTAACGTTTGTCTAAGTATCTTTGCATCCTTTCTTATCGAACCTCGAATCTCCCATTTACTTGGTTAAATACAAGAAGGAGTCGCATTTTTCTTCAACGACTTCAGATACTAGGCTCCTGGCCATCTCGAGACCTACAATCATAGCCTCATACTCGGCCTCGTTGTTAGTGAATTAAGGAGTTTTTATAGATTCCCTAATCATGCCGCCCGTAGGCAATTTTAGAATAATTTCGAGCCCGGACCCTTTTACATTTGAGGCACCGTCGGTGAATAGGGTCCATACCCCCGATGATGTTCCCATTTCTAGAAAGAGTTCTTTCTCTACCTCGAGCACTAGGGCAGGCGTAAAATCAGCCACGAAGTCCGCCAAAATTTGGGACTTGATAGCCGTCGGAGGTTGACACTCGATATTATACCCTCGGAGCTCAATGGCACATTTGGCCCATCTGCCCGATAATTCAGGCTTGTGCAAGATATTTCGAAGAGGGTATATTGTTAAAACACATATACGATGGCATTGAAAATAAGGTTTTAATTTCTGAGATGCACTTATTAATGCAAGGGCAAATTTTTCTAAATTAGGATACCTGGTTTCAGTATCTCCTAAAGTTTGACTTACGTAATAAATTGGGAATTGCGTACCTTGTTCTTCCTGAACCAATACACCACTTACCGCGACATCGAATATGGCCAGATACAAGTATAACATTTTATCTTCTTTCGGGGTGTGGAGCAATGGCGGGCTCAAGATATACCTGTTTAACTCCTCTAAAGCATGTTGGCATTCCGGTGTCCACTCAAAGCTATTTTTATTTTTTAGCAAGGAGAAGAAATGATGACTCCGATCTGACGATCTTGAGATGAATCTATCTAAGGCCGCTATCTGCCTGGTCAGCCATTGTATAGTCTTCACATTGTTTAACATTGTGATTTCTTCATTGGCCTTGATTTTGTCGTGGTTAATCTTGATCCCCCTATTTGACACCATGAAGCCTAAAAATTTGTCGGATCCTTCTTCGAAGGCACATTTCTTGGGGTTGAGCTTCATGTTTTAACTTCTAAGGATATCAAATGTTTCCCGCAAATAAGTCAAATGGTCCTCTACGTGCGAGGACTTAACTAGCATGTCATCAATGTAAACGTCCATAAATTGGCCTATTTGATGTTCGAACATCTTATTAACCAGGCGTTGATACGTAGCTCCTGTATTTTAGCCTGAAGGGCATTACGTTATAACAGTATGCACCATACTTCATGATGAAAATAATCTTTTCCCTGTCCCCTGGGTTCATTTGAATTTGATATACTCGGATAGGTGTCGAGAAAAGTGAGGATCACGTGTTCGGCCGTGGCATCGATCAAGCGATCGATGTTGGGCAATGGGAATAATTCTATGGGGTATTGTTTATTCAAGTGCTTATAATCTACACGCATTCTTAATTTATTTCCTTTCTTGGGGACCACCACTATATTAGCCAACCATTTGGGGTATTTTACCTCCCTAATTAATCCTATTTTAAGGAGTTTTATTACCTCATCCTTGATGAACTCATGTTTTACCTCAGATTGAGGCCTCATTTTTAGCTTCGCTGGTTTGAACCTGGGATCGACAGTCAGTTGATGGGTGGTTATTTTCAGCAAGATCCATGTTATGTCTAAATGGGACCAAGCAAAGAAATCAACATTGTCACTAAGAAATCGGATGAGTTTTTTCCTGAGTTCGAGGGTTAACCCCATTCCCAGGTATACCTTTCAATCTGGAAGATGCTTGATCAAGAAGACTTTCTCGAGTTCTTCGACCGTTGATCTTGTTGCATCCGACTCCTCGAAGGTAATAAAGGTCTGAGGAGTCAGGAATTCTTCTTCA
>MU685217.1:0-47824 GCA_026770625.1 Nicotiana glauca | reverse complement strand
GGGGGGGGGGGGGGGGGGGGGGGGGGGGGGGGGGGGAGTCGATATTCGTGTCATGTTATTTACCGCGAACATCTTCTTTGCTGCACATTGTTATTCGTATACCATTTTTATACCATTTTTTGTTGGGAACTTCATCATCTGGTGAACAGTTGATGGTGCCGCCCCCATATTGTGTATCCATGGTCTCCCAAGTAAGGCATTGTACCTTATGTCATATTCGATGACATGAAACTTGTTGTCTTATATTGTACGAGACATGTTGACTGGGAGGATGATTTATCCTCTAGTTGTCTCATTTTCCAGGTTGAATCCATAGAGGATTCTAGAGGTGGGTATGATTTGATCGAGTAATTCGAGTTGTTCCACCACTTTTGACCTGATTACGTTGGCCGAGCTACCTGGATCCACGAGCACACATTTAATTTGAACATTATTCAAAAGAAAAGAAATTGCTAGTGCATCATTATGTGGTTGGGACGAGGTTACTATATCTTTTTCTCTAAATATAAGAGCGTCCCCCGATACATAGCTCCGAGTTGGATTTTTCAGTACGATGGACACTTTGGCTCATTTGAACAGGGATCCCTATAGGACGGCGATTTCTCCAACGATCATGTGAATGATGTGCTGAGGTTCTTCTGGTCCGTTCTTTCCATGAAGCTCAATACCGTTGTTTTCGTGTGCATTTGTTGAGTTAGACATTTTTTTTACCTAGAATCAAAGATTCTTGGACAAGAAAAAGTGTGAAGAATAACTTGTGTTTTCAGAAAACTAGTACCAAAACAATCACTATTATTTTTAGCTCCATGGTGGGCGCCAAACTGTTTACCTTGAAAATGGTATTTATAATTATATTTAATTTTGTGGTTCTAAAAATATGTGATTTATTTTGATACTAGTTGTTCGGCAATAGATACTAAGTTTAAGTAAAGATAATAAGATATGCAAACCAACATGGTCACAAGGCTGAGCCTCGAGCTGGTTGGAGCAGGGGCCTCGAGGTCTAGATGGGGCTAGTAACAATGAACAATTTATGAAGAACAAATGACAATGTGGGCCTCAAAGATAACCTTTTGCGGTTAATAATGAGAATAAATGAAGAACGGTAAATGAAAAATAAATGAATAATGAACGAACCAGCAATAAATGTGTAGAGTAACTGCTGATCATGTTAGGCAAGAGAAGCAGAAAATATTCTTCTATTAATAATGTGTATATTAAATAATCATCCCATCCTCCAAAATGACAAGGGTCCCCTTTATATAGGGGGGAGGGATCCCAACATAATACATATCTAATACTGATGGAAAAATGCTATTGATACAGCTGTATAGTGGCTCAGTATTGATTTGTCCTATTCTTGTAAGCCATGTCAGTTCTGATCACGTGCATTTGGGAATTTGCCGCCTTTCTGTGATAGTCATCGATTTTCATGCGGCCTCGAGGTATGCTATGATTAGTCCTCGGTATATCCTCTCGAGGCAAGTGCTTTAGGGATGATCTCTGGACTATGCTCCGAGCCTATCGAGGCCGAGCTCGAAATGTCATAGAAGCCTCAAAATCGGCCTTCCCTAATTTTGACCGTGTACAAAGAGCATAAAAAAATCAAGGCTTTCTGCTTGGTCTAAGTCTCCAGTAGCATTTATTTAATTTTCTCTTTTCTTTGTTTCATTTTTGTCTGAGTTCAACCATTGTGAGTTGATTGTTATGATTTTAGAATTCTTAATTGCCACTGATAAATCTTCACTTGGTTTGCATCTCCAAAAAAGCTCAGTGTACACTAACCCCCTACTCTTTAATTTCCATATTAGTTGTGTAATTCTATGCTGTTTACATAATAATCACTTGTTTGATCATGATAATATGAGGCTTTCATTATGTCTAACTATTCATGCCATTAATGAAATTTTCTGATAGTTGTACTATGTTACTTAATCTGTGATGGTTATTGAATTTTACTTCTCATGATTTAGTTAGTTAAGATATTTCTACAACGATGTTATTATAATGGATAAATCCTGCTAAGTCTTCCATGATTAGTTGTGAAGTTGACATTCCTTGTCTTGGTCCAATGAATGATTCTCATTGCAAATCATGTCTTATATTTGAACTGTGTGCTTTGCCGGCCTTAGCTAACAATCTTGATGTTGATAAGTGATTAATGGATGTCTATCACTATGGTTTGAAATAATGTGGTGAACTTGTTAGCATAGCTATCACTAAACCTGCCCACTTTTTATCATCATTCACTATCTCAAGACTGTTTGAGCTTTGTGTTAGTAGCTATATGTGACTTATACTACTAAATTGATTGAATGATTCCTGCTTGACCTCTATGCTTATATATGCACTTATCATGTTTTTGCTGATCCATTAGTTCTTAGGAACAATTGCATGCCCTTGTCTAAAAGAACTTTATGTTTAAGTTACCATGTTTGTTTTCTTGTAGCCTCTTGTTAATCTACCCTAATAGTTGTCCCTATCTCATCACAATAATATGATTGTTTAACTAAAGAACCTTAGATCGTAGTCATACTTAGTCTATATTGATTCTGTCTAGTTAAAAATGGTTTATATGTCATCATGATAATTTAATGAAGGTGTGTTTACATTTTCACCTTGGATGCCACAGTAGTACCTATCGTATGAGTGCATGTCAATCGAAATGGTCACCGTATGCATAAAGTCTCCCTAAAAATTGAGATCCTCACATCTCCGTCATAGGAAGATCTTGTGTCGCCGTCTTAGTATAACTTTCGTGTCCACTTGGGACATCTCGCAGTAAGTAGCTCACGTTGTTCCTAATATTATGGTTGTCCATGACGTGGTCATGTATTGCAGTTTGGGAGTTAATATAGCAGAAGCATATCCGGCTCATAACAAATGTTTATTTTCTCTTTATACCTCCACCACATGTGTTAATTGTGTTCCTTAGTTAGTGAATTCACTGTGCTAGTTCTCCAATACTTGTTCGATAACCAGGAGAGAATGTGTCCTTCTATGTGCCACTATAACACTTCTTTTCTCATAAGGACCCTTAATAGGCTCCCCGTCAAGATGAAATGCTCCTTTGGGGGTTATTATAGCACAACGCCTACTTCTTAGGTTTTCCTGTCTTTCATTAGTATCTGGGTACTTCTCAAGTCAAAATCTATGGAGAACTCATTACGAACATCTGCAAACCTTCCATGATTATTTTATACTACCTCATTGGGTTCTGATGTTTTTACATACTCGACTTCTAGAATCATTAACTATGTCATTATTATGTGCGGAGAGTTTTTCTATCCTTGGAATTCCACCTCCCTGGGTGGATAAGAGTTTTAGTTGTCTTTCTCCCCGAAGCATCATGTTAACCATTAGAACCCCTCTAACTAATACATGATTTCATCCCAATACTAAGATGCCCTATCTATGTGGGTTCACTCGCGAAACGTTGAGATTAGATGCTTTCAGATTTTTGCATGTATCATGAGTATATTGATGTGGAAGACAAGTTGCTATATCTTTAGTTATCTCATATAGGGTCAATTATTGGGAAGAGTAAGCTGTTTAAATTATGATAATCTCATAGCGTTTACCTTTTTTCATCCTCATGGGCTTGTGGCATAGATTCCTTGTGTAATTTAGTGTTAAAAGGGTAATTCATCTGCATGTTTTTTTTAGATCTCTATTACATCCATGTTGCAAGAATCATCCCATTTTGAGCTAAGCTGATTTTCCTTACACTCAAGGAGTCAACCGATGTAATATACTTGAACACTTCTCCTTAGAGCTTACTATAGTAAGGCAAGGGATATATGGTAAGGAACAATTGTTACTATCTCTTGCATACCTCGTCGCCTCCCAAGAATAACTGATGCTAGCGTCATCAAACTCACAGTTGATGCCCCCATTTTTCTCGCGAAATCGGGTTTATGATAATTGAGCGGACAACTCGTTTCCTTTTGGGAATTGAGTTTGAATTGAAGAGTCTCCACCTAAAAATTAAGTGCATTAGGACACTAACAAGAATTTTGATTTAGAAAACCAGAGATTAGGTAAGGGCTTGAAATTATCTCGGGGGAAGGTGTTAGGCACCCCTCAAGATCTACTAGTGTGGTTCCTGACCATGCTATAATCGTGACTTTAAGTGCAGACAACAAGTAAACAAGCAAGAATTACAAATACGAGGGGGGTTTTCATATAGTGGTTGCAAGCAAAGAAGTTAAGAAGCTGAAAGAAAATAAACAAGTAAAGGGGAGGGGGTCTAGGTTTATAAATAATATGGATCACTCCAAACAACACCCGGTAATCGTTTATGCACATGGTGTTATCGCGTGGTCATCATATCTATATTCTACCCTTCTCACCCTGCTAAGGTATTTAAAACAGGTGTGTTGCTCACAAAGCCTATGGAATGCTATTACCCGTCCCGTTCTATAAGTCCCAGAGGGTGTTTGGACTACTAATCCTACAAGATGAGTACTAGGCTGAACCCCTAAGTTTTAAAGGATAAAATTCTAAATGACAGGTAGAGAAACAGTTAGGACTTGCACATATGGGGTACACATAAACAGTTATATGGCTCATATATCCCTCCACAAATAAGGAATGTAAATAGAACATCTCAAATACAATGAAAGTCTCAGATTCAGAACCTAAACATGAATTCTAGATGTAACAACAGTGGTAAACAGCATGTTTTAATGTGTTTTAGAAAAAGGAATGAGCGATTAAGAAAAAAAGTAGTTTGTAGAAAAGGCAGGAATTTTAAGTGTGAAGACAGTAGGAAACAGCAGGATCTACTGAATTCCAGAAAAATGACTGATTGGTTTGAAAGCTATTTTTTGTAATAAACAGGCGGTGCATAAATAATTGATTTTTGATTTTTAGCACACATTAGGCCTAAGGTTTGCCTAGGCGTCTTATTGAGTACATAGCCCAAAATTTAAAATATAGACATGCTAAAAATAGATCCTAAAATACTTGTTTCTAATACAAATAACGATAATACACCTAAGAATAGGATATCTACATATGAGTTATGCATGCGGAGACAACATTGTTTAAAAAAAATTATTATTTAGCATTATTTCTAATGAAGCACGTAATTAACATTGTTAATATCTAACGTGGATCCCTAAATGAACATGGATATGATGAGAAGCATACATGAATAACCTAAGAATACATGATATCTAATGCAAACATGTCCTATGCAGGATCTCTATTGCGCACAGAGGTGAAGTAAATCCTAAGGCATGTTTTCTACCCAAAATTATACTAAGCATGAATTATCCCCACCCTTTTCACTATCCAGCCCTGAAGTATTTTACAAGTGATTATTACATACCAATATTCCCTAAATTGCACAACTCAATAAAAAGAAAATCAAGAAGCTATACTATAGAAGGCCTAACGGTAGGCCCAAAGTACCAGATCCGCTTGTGATATGTCATCGCCTTCCAACCCAAGTGTCTCAGTCTCTAAGGACCTTAGAAGATCTTGGACAGTGCTCACACCCAAGCACCCTAGCCAAGGATGAGTAAGTGCAGTGTAGAAGACCAGCCTTGTGTGCCAGTGTTCAATGGGTACTCAGAAGTCCCCAAGGCAACGCTCACTCGAAGGGGGCAAAACCTAGAGTCTAAGAGTAGTGGGAGGTGCTTGGAGTTTAAAGAGAATTTATGTTTGAAAAGAGTAATTGAGACAACAGCTTTCAAATGATGATTTCAGAAAATGCTGAAGGATTTTGGTAAAACAGTTTATAACAGAGAGAGGCAATACCACTGCAGCCAGCAGGTAAAGAACTCATGAAAGAGCAAACACAAACAGGGGTAAGCGATTAGGGACTGATAATCATCATTTAGATAGAGTTATAGTTATCACATAGTTACCACATAGTTGTCACATAATAGCACAGATTAATAGGATAAGGATTGCATAATACTTAAGTAGCAAGAGAGGAACGTTTTAAGCACATAATGAGAGAAAGTAACAATAATCAGGTCAGGGTGAGAAATAGCAACCCATGAACACATAAGCATACTAAGAGTCTAAGAATGAACTGGAGACATATCAAACTCAAAGAAAGGGAGGGATAGGGGTGTATTAATGACATAATTATAAGGAACCATATGGAAAACAAGATACACGTTCAGACTTAACAAAAGGGGAAGAGATTATAGGGGTTAAGCTAGTTACATCATAAGAAGTGGAACCAAAGGAGGAAACACATAAGGAACAGTAACTAAGTAAACAAAAAATGGAGCATATTGTGTGTAGATGCTATAAAGCTAAATCAGACAACACATACCAGTTAGATAATAGAGATCAACAAAGTGTTGGAGATAGCACAGCAGTAGCAGTATATAAGACAAAGTGAGCAGCAATAGAACAGTAATATGTAGAATGAGAGCAGTAGTAGTATGCAAAAGCACAAGAGCAGTAGAGATTACTCAGTCTTGGGTGTGTTTGTGTGATCAGTGATCACAATGCCAATCTATGTGTGTGTATGTCACTGTCTTTGTTCGTGTGAATCTCAGTGTGTTTGTAAAGAGGGAAGACAAGTCTTTATATAGTTTTGAAAACAAGCAGTACATAGGCAAAGAGTGCACAAATATGGAAATAGCAACTAATTAGTGTCAATTAAGACAACTAGACTCCTTTAATTAAGGAGTCTAGTTCAAACGGTTAGTCAAGGCAGAATAAGGAAAAGAAATCAGTTCAGTGAGGCTGATTAGGGCAAAGAAATCACATAGTGCATAAACAAGGCCAAATACATAGTGGGTAATTAGGGAAAGTTGAAATAACAGTGTAGTTATAAAGTAAAAATAGTGCATTAGTTTGAAAATCAGCCAAGAGGATACTGGATCCAATTGTAATCACAGGGAATCAAAAGTAATTAAGGAAAGCATCACATAAATATAGAAAAAATTCAAAAATTTGTACAGAATTACAGAGGGAATATACAAGATCATGTATTTAAGGAAAACATCACAAGCATGGAATTTTTTTTACACAAAAGGCTTAGCACAAATCAAAGTAAACAGCCAGTAGGGTAAAGGTCGGAATTATCAAGCATTTAACCAACAGTCACGTGATTAACAGGAAGAGATATTCATAGAAATCAACAGGAAAAGGTCATAGTAGTGAACTAAACAGGTGTCACAGAGAACACACGAGTGCACACAATTGAATAACAAATCAATACACATAATAAAGATTAACCTAAAAATTGGGGTTTTAGCATAACAATCAAGGTAACAAGAAAGCATAAATAATCGCGTAAACACAGTAGAGTCATTTAAAAATCAAAGGAAAACTATTTTGAGAACAGGGTCGACAAACCCTAGTTCTTGAAATTGTTAAAAACAGAATTTTTCAGAGAAAACACGAAGAAACTTCATAGCACCGTAAATATAGAACAGATCTTAAAAGAGAATCTAAAATATACAGGACTAGATTTCGTGGAACCCAGAAAAGAGGGCAAACCTCATGAACGACATAGATTTAGCTGGAGAGACTGCAAACTTGCTCAAACGGTCGGGGGTTGGCCGAAAAATGGCAAGAGACCCATAGGAGGTGAGTGAACTGCTCCAGGTTCATCTGAAGAGCCTAGGATATCATTAAGTGGTTGAGAAGCGGCTAAATGACCAAGAGATAGTGAGGAGCCATAGGTTCCGGTGCAAAAATCGGTCGAAGAAGGTGAACAGACCCCGTCGAATGGTATAAGCCAAGAGGGCTTCTAGAGAGTAACAGAGAGATAGAGAGAGAATGAGAGATAGAGAGAGATGAGGAGTCTCGAAAACGAGATGGGGGGAAGGGAGTAGGTAAGGTTTTAATTATGGAAGGGGGATTTGGGCCGTTGATCTTATTTGATCAACGACTCAGATTAGTTCGGAACTGGGCCAGGTTAATTTAGGGATTGGGCTGGGGCGGATTGGGTTGGGTTGTAACGACCCGACCGGTCGTTTTGAGTGCTAACGCTCCGTTCAGTAGTCGGAGGCCATGAACAACTTCATTTAAGGTATTATGACTTGTCACGTGGTCAGAATTGAATTCCGAGAAGTCCAGCGTTGATTTGGGAAGAGAATTCTCATTTCGAAAGCTTAAAGTTGAAAGAATGAACTAGGATTTGAATTTCGAGTAAACGACCTCGGAATCAGGATCTGAAAGTTTTAGTAGGTTCGCATGACGATTTCGGACTTGGGCGTATGCCCGGAGTGGGTTTTGGATAACCCTGGAGCGTTTTGATGCCTATTGTGGAAGTTAGTATTTTAGAAGAAATTTCATAAGTTTGGTTTGAAGTGCATTTCGGTGTTATCAACGTCCGTTTTGTATTCCGAGACTGTGAATAGATCTGTATAGTGATTCTGGAGTTGGGGGCGCAATCGGAAGTGAATTCGGAGGTCCGTAGACCATTTTGAAGCCATTTGGTTAAAGATAGAAAGTTGAATATTTTTGGAGAGTTTGACTGGGGGGTTGATTTTTTTATATCGGGGTCGGAATCAAATTCCGGAAGTTGGAGTAGGTCCGTAATGTCAAATATGACTTGTATGCAAAATTTGAAGTCAATCGGACGTGATTTGATAGGTTTAAACATCAGAAGTAGAAGTCGGAAAGTTCAAAGTTTATAAAGTTTGGATTGGAGGTCGATCGATGATTTTAGCGTTGTTTGATGTGATTTAAGGCCTCGAGCAGGTCCGTAATGTGTTTTGGGATTGGTTGGTATGATTGGTTGAATTCCCGGGGGCCTCGGGTGGATTTCGGGTTGTTAACAGATCAAAAATTAGATTTTTGGAAGAGCTGAGCTTGCTGGTATCTGGTATTTCCGCTTCTGCGGAAGAGAGACCACAGAAGCGGCCCCGCAGAAGCGGGTGAGGGAGGCGCAGGAGCGAATTTGGTTCAAGGGGTCGTGGACCGCTGATGCGGTCAAGATTTCGCAGAAGCGGGACCGCATCTGCGGAAGATGGGAGCGCAGAAGTGGAAAATGGGGCCAAGCCCAGGACCGCAAAAGTGGCTGTGGACCGCAAAAGCGGAACCGCTTAAGCGGTAGTAGTTCCGCAGAAGCGAAAATGATTGGGGCAGAAGCATTATTTTAAGTCGTGATGTGTCTCATTTCTCTCATATTTTCTTGGCTTGGGGCGATTTTGGGGAGCTTCAAGAAGGGATTTTTGTCATCAAGGATTAAGGTATGTTATCCTTACCTATTATGAGTTAAATACATTGATTATGTATGGATTTTTGTATGAAAATGGGTAGAAAATGGAGGGTTAGAGGAAGACCTAGAAATATTGTGTTCTTGGATTTTAGCCCTAATTTTGAGTATGGAACTAGGAGGAAATTATATATTTGAGTTCCTAAGGTCATGGGTAACCTTTATGTTCGAAATATTTCAAATTTCGGGTACGTGGGCCCGAGGGCATTTTGGTCAACTTTTCGTTCGGGGTTAGGAATTGTTATAAATTGAGTTGTAAGGTATAGTTGAGCTTATATTAATGGATTTGTATAACCATTGGCTAGTTTCGGGGCGTTGTGCATTGGTTCAAGCCTTCGAAAGGATGTAGAATGCCGGTTGCGAGTCTTCGGAGCGAGGTGAGTCTCCTTTCTAATTTTGTGAGGGGTAAATTACCCCATAGGTGAGCTAAATTGATAATATACTCCTAGTTGTGGGGGCTACGCGCGCACGAGGTGACGAGAGTCCGTGCGTAGCTACTATTACGCTATTGTCCGGGTAGTTTAGGACCCAAAACGCATGTTATACTTGAATAAATTATGAACTCATTGATGACTTGGATTGTTTAAATCACCTTTGATTAGTAAACGAATTTAAAAAGAGATTAAACATTATTTCCTGAATTTGTTAAACGGAGAATTGGCCCTTCTTGGATAATTGCTCCACGTTGAATTCTTGACTGATTGTCTGTCTGTGTGTGTTTATTTTGGACCGGACCGAATGCCTCGGCAGATTAATAGATGCATCTATAGGCGCATCGTCGACCCTCGGCAAGGGCACATTTATTTCTATTGGATCGGGTCGTCGCCTCGGTATGATTTGCTCATGCTTATATTGCTGCCTGGATTTATTTAAGCTGTTACATGCCTCACTATGGCTCGAGATCATATTGTTAATAATGAAAAGAAACCTTGAAAATTTCCTATGAAGGAATTACGTGTTTCCTTGTTTCCTCTATTTGGATAAAAAGCATGTGAGATAATAAATCCATTGTTGATATGTATATTGAGAATAAATAACCGTTGGACCATTAGAGTGTGTCAAAGTTGACCATCTCGTCTCTACCCCTTCGGGATTAGGCGGGACACTCACTGAGTACACGTTGATTACGTACTCATACTACACTTCTGTTCATTTTTGTTGCACAGGTATATATACACCTCTAGCAGCCTATTAGGCGCAGCAGCATGGATGACGCTAGGACTAGGTGAGTTGCATCATTCGAGACGGCCGCAGCTAGAGTAGTCCCTTCCTTTGTACAGTATTTTACTTTCCGTCCATTGTATTCCGGACGGATGTTGTATGTTATTTCTCTTGTCATTAGATGCTCATGCACTTATGACTCCTCGTTCTGGGATGGTTCGAAGTATTGTCTTAATTGCTTAACTTTTAAATTCGATTTGAAAATATATTCTTTAAAAAATTTCTAAATAATGAAGGAAAAATCCTGTATTTCAAAAGTGTTAAACGAGACTTAATTTAGTATTTGACTTGGCTGGCCTGACAGCACTGTCCGGTGCCACTACGACCCTTAGTGGATTTTGGGTCGTGACATGGGTATTGGGTTAATTGGGTCGAATTAAATCTGATGGGTTGGGGTTAAAATTACCTAGGTTTTAAATAGGAAATAAGCCAAATGTTAAATACCCATCTTAAATAAAATAATTAATTAGTTAAAATAGCTAATAAATGAAATTAAGACCAAATAATTGAAATTGAGATGATTAACTAGTATTAAAATATAAAGTGGTCCGTTATGGATTTTAAAATGATATAAATATATATATTTATGTTGTTATTGATACATTTATGCATAATTATGATTAATTATGGAACATAAATTATTAAATAAACAGGAAATAATTTGATAAAAATACGGAAAATTATGAAAAAAAATATTATTTATTGTAAAATGGGATTTTGAAGGCATATATGTGAGTTTGAAAATAGTTTGAAAAAAATTGGGTATCAACAGCCGCCCCTCTTTACCCGGGAAGGATGAAAGAGTTGTCAGGTAAAGATGTGATGGCCAATTTTGACCGAATGGAACTGCGTGAGAGAGTTAGGCCGCACCCTGGCTTCTGAGCTTCCTACATATCCCTAGTTTTTAAGGAATCATGTTGTATGTAGTTCCGGAATCACTAGAGGAGTATATCGATGGAGATCTTTCAAGAACGGATGCGATATGGGAGGTTAAGAGTCTGATAGGGCTGCAGGAACAAGAGCGGGATTGCTCCTGCAGAGATGCACGTTGCTTTCTGGTTTACCTGCAAATAAACGAGACGCACATATATTGTGCATAAATTTAAACGTGATGCAATTTCCCATCGAACCATGAATGCTGACTTTGGACTGTTAGGATGACATCCACAGACCATGATGTGCCATGAAGCATATAATAAAGGATTTGCAGGCTATGAAATGATGCTCTCGGGCTATAAGAATGATGCCTCTAAGCGATGATGCCTTTGAATAATGATATGCAAGAGATAAAGGAGTCCTCAGGACATGTCATGGTGTTCTCGGGCTATGAAGACGATGCCTTCAAACAATAATGCCCTTGGACAATTTGGCGATTTTTCTGCCCATGAAATGCAAAGGGTGGCAATCTTTCAGCTAATGCAAAAAATGTATATGAGGTGGCGATCTTTCAGCCAATGCAAAACGGGTGTAAATAAAGCAGCGATCTTTCAGCTGATGCAAGATGTAAATAAAGTTGGCGATTTTTCAGTCGGTGTAAGACATAAATAAAGGTGGCGATCTTTCAGCCGATGCGGGACATAAAGGTGGCGATTTTTCAGCCAATGCAATGAGATGGCGATCTTTCAGCCAATGTATTGAGGTGGCGATCTTTAAGCCAATGCAATAAGGTGGCGATCTTTCAGCCAATGCAATGAGGTGGCGATCTTTCAGCCATGCAAGTGAAAAATAAAGCAGCGATATTTCAGCCATATTGGATGAAGTAGCGATTTTCAGCCATACAAGACATAAATAAAGGTGGCGATCTTTCAACCAATGCAATAAGGTGGCAATCTTTCAGCCAATGCAATGAGGTGGCGATCTTTCAGCCAATGCAATGAGGTGGCGATCTTTCAACCATGCAAGTAAAAAATAAAGCGGTGATATTTCAGCCATGTTGGATGAAGTGGCAATTTTTTAGCAGATACAGATGGAGACAAAGCTTAGTCTCAGAAGGCGGAATAGTAGCCTTATGCAATGCAGGAAATGCAGATGGACATAGAGCTTAGTCTCAGAAGGCAGAATAGTAGCCTTATGCAATGCAGAAAATGCAGATTGAGGTAGAGCTTAATCTCGGAATGCAGAATAGTAGCCTTATGCAAGAGATAAAAAACAAGTAGTAATAAAAAATTCTTAGCTGATAGCTCGTAGTTGATTGTGATATTGCAGTTGCTGGGGCTATTGTGTGCGGATAGCAAATACAAATAGGTGTGCCAGTTTAGTATGATTGCATAATATATTCGATGATTTTGTGACTTGGGTGCCTGCATCCAAAGAAAAATGGTAAGTTTTGTAAAAGGGAAAGGTTAGTTCGTGTCCCCGCTGAATTTGCTTGACCTACTAAGTTCTGACCTGAGGACACGATATGCGTTATAGGGGTAGAGTCGCTGAACAAAGTGATTTTGATAGTAAATATGCATGTGTTTGTTAAAGGATATGAAGTAAGTATATAAGAAATAGTTTTTTAGATAAATCGACGACTGTGACGTGATTGAAGACATTGAAATATCTCTTGCATTTGAATTTTGAGGGTCCTCCTCAAAATTCTTCCCTAGTTTAATGGGTTGATACTTCTGACGGCTGCTTGCGACGATCGACTGAAGCTACTTCAGAATTTTGAAGGTCCTCCTCAAAATTCTGCCGTAGTTTCCAATTGCGTGGGGGGGGGGGGGGAATGAAAATTTTATTGAATTGTGACTGAACCCATAAGGCTGCCTACGTATCCCCTCTTAAACGGGAATCAGTTCAGACGTAGTTCTAATTACATAAGGAAATCATAACTGGTTACATATAGTATCGTTTGACTGCATCTGAATTGATTGGTTTTGGCCAAACTTCTCCGTCTATTTCTGCAGGTATGAGGGCTCCTCCTATTAGAACCCGATGAACCATGTATAGACCCTGCCAATTGGAAGAGAATATTTCTTTGGCTTCATCTTGATGCGGGAAAATTTTCTTTAACACCAGTTGTCCCGGTGTGAACCATCTTGGTTTGACTCTCTTGTTGAAGGCTCGGGACATTCTGTTCTGGTAAAGCTGACCATGGCAAACTGCATTCATTCTTTTCCCATCTATAAGAGCCAACTGCTCGTAACGATTCTTCACCCGTTCTATATCATTGAGTTTCGCTTCCTCTATGATCCGTAGGGAGGGAATCTCTACCTCGGTGTTCTGTACCGTAAACCAACATATAGGGAGTTTCCTCGGTTGATGTGCGGACTGTGGTGTGGTACCCCAATAAAGCAAATGATAACTTCTCATGCCATTGTTTATGCTTTTCTACCATCTTCCTCAGTATCTTCTTGATGTTCTTGGTGGCGACTTCCACATCTCCATTCATCTGAGGCATGTAAGCCATGGAATTATTGTGTTTGATCTTAAAGGTTTCACACATAGCTTTTATCAAATCACTGTTGACGTTGGAGCCATTGTCAATAATGATTGATTCTGGAATCCCGAATCGTCAAACAATATGGTCGCGGACAAAGTCCGCCACAACTTTCTTAGTCACTGCTTTGTAGGACGCTGCTTCGACCCATTTGGTGAAATAATCAATTGCACTAAGATAAACCTATGCCTATTTAATGCGGCAGGTTTGATTGGTCCGATAACATCCATTCCCCATGCTGAGAATGGCCATGGAGAATGGCCATCTAGTTGTCGCCATGTATTTGACAACGGTGGCATTTGTAGACATACTAGATGTAGTCCGTCTCCATAGTCATCCAAAAATAACCTGCCTGGAGTATCTTCCTTGGCTAAGACAAAACCGTTCATATATGGAGCGCAGGTCCCAGCATGAATTTCCTCTAGCAATTTAGATGCTTCCCTCGCATCGACACGCCTTAGTAATCCCAAATCTGGAGTCCTCCTATATAGGATTCATCCACTGTGAAAGAAATTATTGGACAATCTTCGAAGCGTGCGTTTTTAGTAGTATTTGCGAGCTCTGGGTATTCTCCTTATGCCAAATATTCCTTGATGTCATGAAACCAAGGCTTTCAGTATGCTTCTTCTTTGACGTAAGCACAATAAGCTGGCTGATTGTAGATCTTCACGGGAATAGGATCAATGAAATTCTATCTAGATGTTGTATCATAGAGGCCAGGGTAGCCAATACAGCGGCGAACTCATTCTGGACACTGGGGCATGTTGGAATTCCGTCTTTGTGAATCTCTTTATCAACTATTGTACATGATGCAGGTATGGAAGTATCTTGGAGTTCTTAGTTGCCCCTTCTTCTCAAACCTGATGTATAAGCAATTATAAATCTCCAATTACTAGCAACTCTTGGATGTTCATATCAATGGCCATCTTGAGCCCTAAGATGTAGGCTTCGTACTCGGCCATATTGTTAGTGCAGGGGAACCTAAGCATGGCGGATACCAGATAATTTTGGCCAGTTTCTGACACTAGGACTGATCCTATACCAACTCCTTTGAAATTTGTTGCACTATCGAAAAACGTCCTCCAACCATCATAGGATTCTGCAATGTCTTCTCCTACAAATAATACCTCTTCATCAGGAAAGTATGTCTCCAAGGGTTCATATTTCCATCCATAGGATTTTCCGCAAGGTGATATGCTAGTGCTTGTTTCTTGATTGCCTTCTGAGTTACATAGACAATGTCAAATTCACTCAACAGGATTTGCCACTTGGCTAGCTTGCCAGTGCGCATAGGCTTCTGGAAGACATACTTCAAAGGATCCATCCTTGATATGAAATACTTAGTATAAACACAGAAATAGTGCCTCAACTTCTCAGCTATCCAAGTCAGAGCATAACAGGTGCGTTCCAATAGAGAATATCGGGCCTCGTATGGGGTGAACTTCTTACTAATATAATAGATGGCCTGCTCCTTCCTCCTTATTTCATCATGTTGCCCCAAAACACATCTGAATGCTCCATCCAATACCGCAAGGTAGAGTATTAGGGGTCTACCTAGCTTAGGCGGGACAAAAAGTGGCAGTGTTGGCGAGTACTCCTTGATTCTGTCGAAGGCCTTTTGGCAGTCATCGGTCTATTTGGTAGCGGAGTCCTTCTTCAACATGTTGAAGATCGACTCACAGATGACAGTAGATTGTGCTATGAACCGGCTGATGTAGTTAAGTTTGCCCAAGAAACTCATTACTTCTCTCTTGTTCTTTGGCAGAGGCAATTCTTGAATAGCTTTGACCTTTGATGGATCCAATTCCATCCCTAGGAGACTCACGATGAACCCTTCCAGCTAGAACCCCAAATGTACATTTTGCGGGATTCAATTTCAGGTTGTACCTTCTCAGTCTATTGAAGAACTTCCTCAAATCTTCCATGTGATCAGCAACTTTCTTAGAATTGATGATGACATAGTCTACATACACTTTGACCTCCTTGTGTATCATGTCATGGAAAATGGTGGTCATGGCCCTCATGTAGTTTCCCCCTGCATTCTTTAACCCAAACGTCATCATCTTGTAGCAATGCATCCCCCACGGCGTAATGAAAGTTGTTTTCTCAGCATCTTCTTTATCCATCCATATATGATGGTACCCAGCAAAACAATCAACAAATGACTGCAGCTCATGCTTGGCACAGTTTTCAATCAAGATGTGTATATTCGGCAAGGGGAAGTCATCTTTTGGACAGGCCCGGTTAAGATCCCGGTAGTCGATACAGACTCTGACCTTCCCATCCTTCTTTGATACTGGCACAATATTGGCTAACCATGTCGGATACTATAATACCCTGAGAACCTTAGCTTTGACCTACTTAGTGACCTCTTCCTTGATTTTCAAACTCATATCTGGCTTGAACATTCTGAGCTTCTGATTTATTGGCAGACAGGTCGGAACGGTCGACAATTTGTGAGCTACAATAGATGTACTCAGACAAGTCATATCGTCGTACGACCAGGCAAATATGTCCCCATAATATCTTAGAAACTCTGCATATTCTTTCTTCTCTAATGGTGAAAAATGAACACTAACTCAGGTTTCTTTGATGTTTCCTGCATCTCCCAGGTTGATGATTTTTTTCTCGTACAGGTTGGGCTTAGGTCAATTCTCAAAATTCTCAACTTCTTTAACAATTTCTTCTAGTATATCCTCTTCCTCTGAATCTATGTCCGTTTGCTACGTTGTCTCATTGCATGTCATAGTCATTGGCTCATCAAGATAAGTAATAGTAATGTTGTACAATAAATTGACGTGAGAGTAAGATTTATAAGAAAATTGAAATGCTTTGATAAATTCCATAAATGTTTCTGGAACATTGGAGCTCTTTCTTGCAAAAACAGAAGTCCGAAAGGAAAGTAAACTAGTAAAAAAATAAAATAGTGTATGGTGCTTGTTCATCCTTGCTACCCCGAGGCATGCCGGGCTTTGCTGGTTGTGATGGTCCAATTGTTGAGGCATGCTCCTCCTCTTACAGCATGTATGGAAGGGCCTTCCTCCCCCTCCTCCTCAAAAATAACACAGCAATCCATGTCATCATCTTCTAGGAACAAGCTCCTCATTACTACTAGTGCTTCCTCTTCTTCTGTCATGTAGATAACCTCGGCCGGCTTGAAAGTCTATTCCAACCGGGGTATCGGCTGCTCCAATGGGTAGTAAGGACCGTGCCATGGTGACGACCATTCATTGAACTCTTTCCAGGTATACTCATATCCCAGACCGAAGGTAGTGCCATGCTTCTTCAACTTGATAGGCTTAGAGATCCCTTGGAGGTTTTTGCCAAGTCCTTTACCTGGTTCATATCCGCACCAATTCAATATGATCTCAATTTTATTATCTCACCATTTTACCTTATCAACGGCATTGACTCGCACGATGTTGTGATAGGTCTCTCATCTTATCTTCCTTCTTCCCTCGTTGTCAAGGATGGTTTGGCGACTGTATATGGGATTTCTACCATCGTCGTGAATAATTACCTCTTTGTCATTCCACTCAAACTTTATTGCTTGATGTAGGGTTAATGCTACTGCCCCAGTAGTATAAATCCATGGTCATCCTAATAATAAATTGTAAGATGTCGGCACGTCTATCACTTGAAGGTCAACATCAAACAAAGTAGGCCCCATTTTCAAACATAAGCTAATCTCCCCAATAGCAAACCTTTGAGACCCGTCAAAAGCCTAAACGTTGATGGCCCCGTCCTTGATTTCATACGGCCCTTTTCCCAATGTCCTGAGTGTCACCAGCGGACAAATTTTGAGACTGGACCCCCATCGACCAGAATCCTGGTGATAAAATAACCTTCGCACTGCACAGTGATGTGCAATGCCTTGTTGTGACTCAATCCTTCCGGTGGTAGCTCATCATCGTGAAAAGTGATCTTGTGACTTTCTAATAAATGACCTACTGTGTTAGCCATCTCTCAGCCGATGATGTTGCTCGGTACATATGCGTCACTTAGTACTCTTAATAAGGCATTCTTGTGTGCCTCAAAATTTTGTAGCAAAGCAAGGATAGAGATCTGTGCAGGTATTTTGTTCAACTGATTAATGATCGAGTACTCCTTTGTTTGTATCTTCCTCCAGAGATCATCAGGCCCACTTTCGGTGATGGCTTGTTGACCAGAGGGTTGCTTACTTGACCCAACCAAGTGTTCCGGAGTATAAACTTTGTCGGTTCTTATCCTACCCTGTGCTGTAACTGTTTCCACGAACTTTGTTTTCCCCTTGCTTCTTGCCTCAGCTGTGTAGTCCCATGGTATGGTTTTTGTGTGGAAGGGCGTCACGGCTGTCATTGCTACTAGGATGGGCACCCTTGCTTTGGAAGGTAATACAACAACTTCAAATGGTTCAATCCCCTTTAGGGATCCAAAATCGACCTCAATTGGTGTTGGCGTATTTGCGGAGACTGTTGTTTCAAACTCAAGTAGTATGGACATGTTCACCTTGGCATCTTTAGAAAGCTGAATCTGGACTACAATCAGATTAAGAGTGACTGTTGGTTTCTTTGGATTGTCCACTTCTGTGATCAAACCGATTTATCCTTTGGGATCCCAATCATCCTCTATTTCAATCATATGAACACCTCCACCCTTGTGGTCCGGTAGCGGGTTATTGCAGAAATTGGGGGCTGGCTCCTTTGCCACGATGATCTTGTTGTCAATCAGAGACTGGATCTTAGCCTTCAGGGAGCAGCATTCCCCAATGGTGTGCCCTTTCATGCTAGAATGGTATGCACAGGTTTTATTTGGGTTGACCCATTGGGAAGGCTTTTCAGGGGTCATAGAAGGGATAGGGGTGACATAACCATCAACTTTGAGTATTTCATACAGCTGATCGATTGGTTCAGCAATGGCAGTATACTGTTTGGGAGGTCTGCGGTCGAAATTTGGTCGAGTTCTAGGAAAGTTTTGGCGAGAGGGAGGTGATTGATAGTGGGATTGTTGGGTGTTGTAGGCTTGGTAGACGTGTGTAGGCTGGGAATATTTGGGTGAAGCAGGTTGGTATGTGTGAGGTGGAGGTGATTGATAATTAGGCGGTGGGGTTTGGTAGGAGGGTGCGGGTGTTTGGTAATTTAGAGTTGGCTGATATATAAGTGGAGGTATTGGGTAAGTCTAGTATTTGACAGGTGATTTGGTTCTTTGTGCAACCATTATGGCACCTACGTCCCTTTTCTTGGACGTACCACCAGACTGTAGAGCCTTGTTGGTGGCTTGCAAAGCTTCAAAGTTTGTAACCATACCACTCTTGATACCCTCCTCGATCCTTTCTCCTAGCTTGATGATGTCAGAAAATGTATGGTTTTGAATCAGCATCAATCTTACATAGTATTACATATTCTGAGCCCGGACGAAAAACTTGTTCATCTGTTCGTCCCCTAAAGCAAGTCGAACCTTAGCAACCTCTGATCTCCAATGAGTAGCATACTCGTGGAATGTTTCTGTGGGTTTCTTCTTTAGATTCTAAATGTAAAACACATCCGATGCATTTTCCATATTAAACATGCATCTGTCCATGAAGTCGGACGCCATACTTACCCAGTTTGACCACTTCTTTGGATCTTGGCTAACGTCCGAAGATAGGGCATCTCCTTTCAGGCTCGTCATGAAAAGCTTCATGCGGATCTTCTCGTCTTTACCTACTCCGACCAGCTTGTCGCAGTATGTTCTCAAGTGCACCCTGGGATCTCCTGTACCATCAAACATTTTGAATTTGGGAGGTTTGTACCCCTCGGGCAGTTCGACATCGGGCTCTATGCATAAATCCTTATAATTTAGCCCCTCAATTCCCTTATTACCTTCAACGTCTTGAATTCTGGTGGTTAACTTCTTAAGTTCTTCGACCAAATTTCTGATGAGCAAATCCTTATCATCGGACTCGAGTGTGCTTGAGATGGGCTGGGTGGAGTGTGGCATGGTCTCCACATAGATGGGGGTGTTCTGTTGGGTGTGGCAGTGGTTATTTGTGGTGTTCAATGGTTTCAGGATGAGTAGTGGAGTGTTGTTGGGAGTGTGGCAAGTATTGCAGTGGTGGTGAGGAGGGGGTTGCTTTGGGATGTTTTGCGAAGGTATGGGATTCTAAGTAGTTGGGAAAGTGACTTCTGGAGTGGCGAGGGAAAATGACAGATTTGCCAAATTTCGGACTTGATCTAGTTCTTCTTGAAATCTCCACAGCTTTTGTTTGAGTTGGGACGTGCTTTCTTTGGAAACCTGAGTACCATGAGTGATCTCTACCCAGACTCGGCATCTTTGGCTCCCTTGAACAGTTGTACCAGTTTGCGAAGTCCCAGCATCAAGTAGGTTCTGGCTAGGTGCCCATCCTCAGCATTCTGGCAGTCGTTGACCCTTCTGATGAATTTCCTTTCCATCTCTACTAAACCCCGATATAGGTATCCCAATCGTTTGTTGGGGTTGACATCCATGTCTTTCCATCTTCAATCAACTTTTCGTTGGCTTCTTGAATTTCACGGTGTTCATTTTCGCATTCCCGAATCCTCTTGCGTAATTGGTTGTACTTAACCTGTGCTTCAGCCTTTTCGTCGATGATCCTATGACCTCGAACAAACCAGGGTTGACCCAAACCATTATGGTTATTCTCCAGCCATCTTGGATAGTATATAGTACAACCAACATGGCACCTTTCTGGCTCGATGCTATCTCTTCCTAGGACGAGTTTGCAATGCCACATGTGCTGAGCTTGGCACTTGCAAGGGCTATCGTCATCCTGAAAGTCGGCTTGAAAATGAATCATCTTGTCGACCCTTGGTATAATCTGCTTCCTACCAGCCTATCTTATAACCCGGAGAGAGACATTAGGATATGTTCCTATCAAACCAATAAGTATCAGAAACGGTGCATCCCGAGATCGAGTAATGAACTCTTCAGTAGGGAACCATTTGAACGTCCATTGTACTTGGTTCTCTTTCAGATTTTCAAATAGTTCTACCCATCCTTTGGCATCCTTCGGTTGAGCAAACATGCTGGGCATATATTTCATTTGTCTTGGCTGATGGAAGGCAACACGATCATGCCAATCCCTACGCTAGATATCTTGTTGTTATTCACCCTTCTGGAGGTGTTCCATGAGCTAGAGTTGGAGTAACAAGTTGCAACCCTCGAAGTGCTTGGCTCCCTGTTGACACTTTTCTAGGGCTCATTACTTCTCTACAATAATCATGGGCACTATGCTAAATGGCTGCCCGCCAATTCCCTCCATTAAAGTCTTGGTGACCATATCTACTGTGGTAAGGATCCTAGCCTTCTTCATAGGAAATATTATCATCCCCAAGAAGCAGAACATGAAGACGAAGACCATTCTATGGAAATGCGCCAATGATATGAGTGCGAACTCCTCAGGGTAAGTACAGTAGGACTTGCTATGACCGTACCCTTGGTACAAATATTAAAAGGAAATGTACGACTCCTTCAGGCAAGTTAAATTTGGATTCTTCTTTAAACCCATCATCTTCAGAAAACCTATTAGCAGGCCCAGAGTTTCCTATGGTATACCAGCCAGCCCTCCTATTTCCTGTAGCAGAGGTGTCATCTCAATCTCCCCAAAGCAAATCACAGACCAATCGCAATCCCAAAACAGGGTGGCAGGTTCAATAATCTTGTTGTTGGGTTTGATTTCTGGAAGAGAAGGTAGATTACGCAAGTATTTTCGGACAAGGGTCTGATCACTGGAATGAAGATCTTCCCACCAATTTAGTAATTTCGGGTGAATGTTGGTGACCATCCGAATCTAGGGACTTCATGCCTCATCTCTATAAAACAAAAGTGTTAGGCCCTTACCCCCGCCAGACTCGACTATTTGAATATCAATAATTCGCATGAGCAGTATTTTAGTTCTCCAAATAAATGCACAGAATGTGGTAGTATCTGTTTGGGTTCTAAGGAAACCCAGGGGACTTTGGACAAGGTTATCTTAAAGTCATTAGGTGTATTGCATAACAGACTTGGCTAGGTTTTGACAGTGATGCATGCGCAATGAAACAGAGTAAGGTTTCTATAGGGTATTAGACTGGTACCCTTGAGCAGACAACTCAAGAGGGAAAGGCATTGAACCGTCGACTATATCGTTGATCGACTGATTTTACCGCAAATATGCATTTGCCGAATTTAGGGAGTGATAATATCGGAAGGGCGTAACCACTCATTATGAGCGTTGTTAAAGTATTTTGTTTGGCACAGGTGGAATTTGATGTTGAAAATGTAGTTACAATAATTAACAAGTGGTCACGTATTTGCACGTTCATAAAGTAATAATTATAACAGTTTCTCATAATTTACAATAGCATTAAAGGAAAGCGATAAAGGAAGGCATTAAGAGAAATAAGGAAAAGAAACAAAGAGCCAAGTCAGTTTCGTAGTATAAGAAGGAATAAATACTTAAAGGCACTTTAAAAAAGTAAAGACATGTAAAGAAGCATAAGGTCAAAAATAGCATGAAATGGTAAAAGCCTAAAAGAAATCCCCAGTAGAGTGGCCATGCTGTCGATACCCCTTTTTTCTCACGAAATCGGGTTTATGACATTTGGGCAGGCAACTCGTTTCCTTTTGGGAATTGGGTTTGAATTGAAGAGTCGCCACCTAATGATTAAGTGCATTAGGACACTAAGAAGAATTTTGATTTAGAAAACCAGAGATTGGATAAGGGCTTGAAATTACCTCGAGGGGAAGGTGTTAGGCACCCCTCAAGATCCACTAGTGTGGTTCTCACCCATGCTATAATCGTGACATTAAGTGCAGACAACAAGTAAACAAGCAAGAATTACAAATACAAGGGGGTTTTCATATAGTGGTTACAAACAAAAAAGTTAAGAAGCTGAAAGAAAATAAACAAGTAAGGGGGAGGGGGACATAGGTTTATAAATAATATGGATCACTCCACACAACACCTGGTAACCATTTATACATGTGGTGTTATTGCGTGGTCATCATATCCATATTCTATCCTTTCCACCCCCTTAAGGTGTTTAAAATGCGTGTGTTGGTCATAGAGCTTATGGCGTGCTATTACCCGTCCCGTTCTATAAGTCCCGGAGGGTGTCTAGGACTACTAATCCTACAAGGTGAGTACTAGGTTGAACCCCTAGGTTTTAAAGGATAAAATTTTAAATGACAAGTAGAGAAACAGTTAGGACTTGCACATATGGGGTACACATAAACAATTGTATGGCTCATATATCCCTGGACAAATAAGGCATGCAAATAGCATGTCTCAAACACATTGAAAGTCTCATATTCAGAACCTAAACATGAATTCTAGATGTGAAAACAGTGGTAAACTGCCGGTTTTAATGAGTTTTAGCAAAAGGAGCAAGCGATTAAGAAAAAAAGTAGTTTGTAGGCAAGGTAGGAATTTTAAGTGTGAAGATAGTAGCAAACAGCAGGATCTAATGAATTCCAGAAAAATGACTGATTGGTTTGAAAGACATTTTTTGTAATAAACAGGCGGTGCATAAATAATTAATTTTTGATTTTTAGCAAACATTAGGCCTAAGGTTTGCCTAGGTGTCTTATTGAGTACTTAGCCCAAATTTTAAAATATAGTCATGTTAAAAATAGATGCTAAAATACGTGGTTTCTACTGCAAAAAACGATAATACACCTAGGAACAGGATATCTACATATGAGTTATGCATGCGGAGACAACATTATTTAAAAAAGCAGTTATTTAGCATTATTTCTAATGAAGCATGTAACTAACATCGTTAATATCTAACGTGAATCCCTAAATGAACATGGATGTGATGAGATGCATACATGAATAGACCTAAGAAAGTATGATATGTAATGCAAACATGTCCTATGTATAATCTCTATTGCGCACAGAGGTGAAGTAAATCCTAAGGTATGTTTTCTATCCAAAATTATACTAAGCATGCATTATCCACACGCTTTTCACTATCCAGCAGTGAAGTGTTTTACAAATAATTATTACAGACCAATATTTCCTAAATTGTACAACTCAATAAAAGAAAAATCAAGAAGTTATACTATAGAAGGCCTAATGTTAGGCCAAAAGTACCAGATCCGCTTGCCATATGCCATGGCCTTCCAACCCAAGTGTGTCATAGTCTATAAGGACCTCAAAAGATCCTGGAAAGTGCTCACACCCAGGCTCCCTAGCCAATGGGTACTCAGAGGTCCCTAAGGCAGTGCTCACTCAAAGGGGCAGAACCTAGAGTCTAAGAGTAGTGGGGAGGTGTTTGGAGTTTAAAGAGAATTTAAGTTTGAAATGAGTAATTGAGACAACAACTTTCAAAAGATGATTTCAGAAAATGATAAAGGATTTTGGTAAAATAGTTTATCACGGAGAGAGGCAATACCACTGCAGCCAGCAGGACACAAACAGGGTTAAGGGATTGGGGAAAGATAACTTTGATATCATCGTTTAGATAGAGTTATAGTTATCACATAGTTGTCATATAATAGCCCAGATTAATGGGATCGGGATTACATAATACTTAAGTAAAAGGAGAGGCAGGTTTTAAGCACATAATAAGAGCAAGTAACAACAATCAAGTTAGGGTAAGAAACAGCAACCCATGAACACATAAGCAAACTAGAGTCTCAGAATGAACTGGAGACATATCAGACTCAAAGAAAGGGAGGGATAGGGGTGTATTAATGACATAATTACAAGGAGGAATATGGAAAACAAGACACACATTCAGACTTAACAAAAAGCGAAGACATGATAGGGGTTTAGCTAGTTACATAGTAAGAAGTGGAACCAAATGATGAAACAATAAGGAACAGTAAGTAAGTAAACAAAAACTGGAGCATATTGTGTGTAGATGCTATAAAACTAAATCAGAAAACACAGACCAGTTAGATAATAGAGAACAATAAAGTGTTGGAGATAGCACAGTAGTAGCAGTATACAGGACAAAGAGTGCAGCAATACAATAGTAATAAGCAGGATGAGAGCAGCAGTAGTATGCAAAAGCACAAGAGTAGTAGAGATTACTCAGTCTTGGGTGTGTTTGTGTGATCAATGATCTCAATGTCAATCTATGTGTGTGTATGTCAGTGTCTTTGTTCGTGTGAATCTCAGTGTGTTTGTAATGAGGGAAGACAGGTCTTTATATAGTTTTGAAAACAAGAAGTACATAGGCAAAGAGTGCACAAATATGGAAATAGCAATTAATTAGTGTCAATTAAGACAATTGGACTACTTTAATTAAGGAGTCTAGTTCAACTGGTTAGTCAAGGCAGAATAAGGAAAAGAAATTAGTTCAGTAAGGCTGATTAGGGCAAAGAAACCACATAGTGCATAAACAAGGCAAAATACATGATAGGTAATTAAGGAAAGTTTAAATAACAGTGTAGTTATAAAGTAAAAATAGGGCATCAGTTTGAAAATCAACCAAGAGGATCCCAGATCCAATTGTAATCACAGCGAATTCAAAGTAATTAAAGAAAGCATCACATAAATATAGAAATAATTCAAATATTTTTACAGAATTACAGAAGGGATATACAAAATCATGTATTTATGGAAAACATCACAAGCAAGGGATTTTTTTTACACAAAAGGATCAGCACAAATCAACAAGTAAACAGCCAGTAGGTTAAAGATCGGAATTATCAAGCATTTAAATAGCAGTCACATGATTAACAGGAAGAGCTATTCAAAGAAATCAACAGGAAATGGTCATAGTATTGAACTAAACAGGAGTCACAGAGAACATATGAGTGCACACAATTGAGTAACAGTCGGATACATATAATAAAGATTAACCTAAAAATTGGGGTTTCAACATAACAATCACGGCAATAAGAAAGCATAATAATTGCTTAAACATAGTAGAGTCATTTAAAAATCAAACGAAAACTGTTTTGAGAACAGGGTCAACAAATCGTAGTTCTTGAAATTATTAAAAACAGATTTTTTCGGAGAAAACATGAAGAAACTTCGTAGAACCATAAATATAGAATAGATATTCAAAGAAAATCCAAAAAATAGAGGACTACGGTTTCGTGGAATCCAAAAAAGAGGGAAAACCTCATGAACAACATATGTTTAGCCAGAGAGACTGCAAACTTACTCAAACGGCTGGGGGGTTGGCAGATAAATGGCAAGAGACCCATAGGAGGTGAGTGAACCGCTCCAAGTTCATCTGAAGAGCCTAGGATACCACTGAGTGGTTGAGAAGCGGGTATATGACCAAGAGATAGTGAGGAGCCATAGGTTTCGGGGCAAAAATCGATCGGAGAAGGTGAACAGACCCCGTCGGAAGGGAGAAGCCAATGGGGCTTCTAGATAGATGAGGAGTCTCAAAAATGAGACGGGGGGAAGGGGGTAGGTGAAGTTTTAATTATGGAAAGGGGGATCTGGGCCATTGATCTTATTTGATCAACGGCTCAGATTAGTTCGGAACTGGGCTGAGTTAATTTAGGAATTGGGCTGGGGCAAATTCGGTTGGGTCTTGGGTTAATTGGGTTCAATTAAATCTGATGGGTTGGGGTTAAAATTGGCTAGGTTATAAATAGTAAATAGGCCAAATGTTAAATACCCATCCTAAATAAAATAATTAATTAGTTAAAATATCTAATAACTGAAATTAAGACCAAATAATTAAAATTGAGATGATTATCTAGTATAAAAATATAAAATGGTCCGTTATGGATTTTAAAACGATAGAAATGTATATTTATGTTGTTATTGCATCATTTATGCTTAATTATGGAACTTAAATTATTATCTAAACAGGAAATAATTTGATAAAAATATGGAAAATTATGAAAAATTATTATTTATTATAAAATGGGATTTTGAAGGCATATATGCGAGTTTGAAAATAGTTTGGGAAAAATTGGGTAGCAACAACTGCCCCTCTTTGCCCAGGAAGGATGAAAGAGTTGTGAGGTAAAGATATGATGGCCAATTTTGACAGAATGGACCTGCGTGAGAAAACTAGGTCGCACCATGGCTTCTGGGCTGCCTACATATCCCTGGTTTTATAGGAATCAGGCCGTATGTAGTATGTCGATGGAGATCTTTCAAGAACGGAGCGGGATCGCTCCTGCAGAGATGCCCGTTGCTTGTTGGTTTACCTGCAAATGAACAAGACGCGCATATATTGTGCATAAATTTAAACGTGATGCAATTTCCCGTCGAACCATGATGTCCTGGGCCATGAAGCATATAATAAAGGATTTGCAGGCTACGAAATGATGCTCTCGGGCTATAAGAATGATGCCTTTGAGCGATAATGCCTTTGAATAATGATATGCCAGAGATAAAGGAGTCCTGAGGCCATGGCATAGCATTCTCGGGCTATGAAGGCGGTGCCTTCGAACAATGATGCCCTTTGACAATTCGGCAATCTTTCAGCCTATAAAATGCAAAGGGTGGCGATCTTTAAGCGAATGCAAAAAATGTAAATAAGGTGGCGATCTTTCAGCCAATGAAAAATGCAATAAGTAGCGATATTTCAACTGATGCGGGTGCAAATAAAGCAGTGATCTTTCAACCGATGCAAGATGTAAATAAAGGTGGCGGTCTTTCAACTGATGAAAGACATAAATAAATGTGGTGATCTTTCAGCCGATGTAAGACGTAAATGTGGCGATCTTTCAGCCAATGCAATAAGGTGGCGATCTTTCAGCCAATGTAATGAGGTGGCGATCTTTCAGCCGATGCAATGAGGTGATGATGTTTCAGCCAATGCAATGAGGTGGCGATATTTCAGCTAATGCAATAAGGTGGCAATCTTTCAGCCGATGCAATGAGGTGGCTATCTTTCAGCCAATGCAATGAGGTGGCGATCTTTCATCCATGCAAATGAAAAATAAATCGACGATATTTCAGCCATACTGGATGAACTGGCAATTTTTTAACCGATACAGATAGAGACAGAGCTTAGTCTTAAAAGGCAGAATAGTAGCCTTATGCAATGTAGGAAATGAAGATAGAGATAGAGATTAGTCTCGGAAGGGAGAATAGTAGCCTTATGAAATTCAAGAAATACAGATGGAGGTAGAGCTTAACCTCGGAAGGCAAAATAGTAGCCTTATGCAAGAGATAAAAATCAAGTAGTAATAAACAATTCTTAGCTGATAGCTGGTAGCTGATTGTGATATTGTGGTTGCTAGGGCTATTATGTGCGAATAGCAGATATGAATAGGTGTGACTGTTCAGTATGATTGCGTAATATATTCGGTGATTTTGTGACTTGGGTGCCTGCATCCAAATAAAAATCATGAGTTTTGTAAAAGGGAAAGGTTATTTCCTGTCCCCGCTGACTTTTCTTGACCTTCTCGGTATGTGTTATAGGGGTAGTGTTGCTGAACAAAGTGATTTTGATAGTAAATATGCATGTGTTTGTTAAAGGATATGAAGTAAGTATATAAGAAATAGTTTTTTTTAGATAAACCGAGGACTATGACGTGGTTCAAGACATTGCAATATCTCTTGCTTTGGAATTTTGAGGGTCCTTCTGCAATTCTGACCCATTTTAATGGGTTGATACTTCTGACGGCTACTAACGACGATCGGCTTAAGCTACTTCAGAATTTGGATGGTCCACCTCAAAATTCTGCCCCAGTTTCCAATTGCGAGGGGGGAAATGAAAATTTTATTGAATTGTGACCGAACCCATAAGGCTCCCTACGTATCCCCTCTTAAACGGGAATCAGGTCAGACATAGTTTAAATTACATAAGGAAATCATAATTGGTTACATATAGTATCGTTTGACTGCATCTGAATTGATTGGTTTTGGCCAAACTTCTCCATCTATTTATGCAAGTATGAGGGCTCCTCCTGTCAGAACCCGATGAACAATGTATGGACCCAACAAATTGGGAGAGAGTTTTCCTTTGGCTTCATCTTGATGCGGGAAAAATTTCTTTTACACCAGTTGTTCCGGTGTGAACCATCTTGGTTTGACTCTCTTGTTGAAGGCTCGGGACATTCTGTTCTAGTAAATCTGACCATGGCAAACATCATTCATTCTTTTCCTACCTATAAGAGCCAACTTCCCGTAACGATTCTTCACCCATTCTGCATCGTCGATTTCCGCTTCCTGTATGATCCTTAGGGAGGGAATCTCTACCTCGGCGGGAATGACCGCTTCTGTATCGTAAACCAGCATGTAGGGAGTTGCCCTGGTTGATGTGCGAACTGTGGTGTGTTACCCCCAATATAGCAAATGATAACTTCTCATGCCATTGTTTATGCTTTTCTACCATCTTCCTCAGTATATTCTTGATGTTCTTGTTAGCAGCTTCCACCGCTCCATTAATCTGAGGCCTGTAAGCCATGGAATTGTTGTGTTTGATCTTGAAGGTTTCACACATAGATTTCATCCAATCGCTGTTGAGGTTGGAGCCATTGTCAGTAACGATTGATTCTGGAATCCCGAATCAACAAGTAATACGGTCGCAAACAAAGTCCGCCACGACTTTCTTACTCACTGCTTTGTAGGATGTTGCTTCGAACCATTTGGTGAAATAATCAATTGATACTAGGATAAACCTGTGCCCATTTGATGCGTCGGGTTCGATTGGTCTGATAACATCCATACCCCATGCGGCGAACGACCATGGTGAGCTTGTTGCGTTAAGCTCATTTGGAGGCACCTTTATCGTGTCGGCATGTATTTGACAGCGGTGGAATTTGTGGACATGTTGGATGCAGTGTGTCTCCATAGTCATCCAAAAATAACCTGCCCGGAGTATCTTCTTAGCTAAGACAAAACCGTTCATATATGGACCGTAGGTCCCGGCATGAATTTCCTCTAGCAGTTTAGATGCTTACTTCGCATCGACACACCTTAGTAATCCCAAATCTGGAGTCCTCTTATGCAGGATTCCTCGGGCGTGAAAGAAATTATTGGACAATCTTCGAAGCGTGCGCTTCTGAGTAGTATTTGAGAGCTTTTGGTATTCTCCTTTTGCCAAATATTCCTTGATGTCATGAAACCAAGGCTTTCCGTTTGCTTCTTCTTCGATGTGAGCACAGTAAATTGGCTGATTGTAGATCTTCACAAGAATAGGATCAATGAAATTCTTATCTGGATATTGTATCATAGAAGCTAAGGTAGCCAATGCATCGGAGAACTCATTATGCACCCTATGGACATGTTGGAATTCTGTCCTTGTGAATCACTTTCTCAACTCTTGTACATGATGCAGGTATGGGAGTATCTTGGAGTTCTTGGCTGCCCATTCTTCTCGAACCTGATGTATAAGAAAATCTGAATCTCCAATTACTAGCAACTCTTGGATGTTCATGTCAATGGCCATCTTGAGCCCTAAGAAGCAGGCTTCATACTCGGCCATATTTTTAGTGTAGGGGAACCTGAGCTTGGCAGATACCGGATAATGCTGGCCGGTTTCTGACACTAGGACTGATCCTATGCCAACTCCTTTGAAATTTGTTGCACCATCGAAGAACATCCTCCAACCATCATAGGATTCTACAATTTCTTATCCTACAAATAATACCTCCTCATCAAGAAAATACGTCTCCAAGGGTTCATAATTTCCGTCCATAGGATTTTCCGCAAAGTGATCTTCTAGTGCTTGTATCTTGATTGCCTTCTAAGTCACGTAGATAATGTCAAATTCACTCAACATGATTTGCCACTTGGCTAGCTTGCCTATGGCCACGGGCTTCTGGAAGATGTACTTCAAAGGATCCATCCTTGATATGAGATACGTAGTATAAGCACAGAAATAGTGCCTCAACTTCTGAGCTACCCAACTTAGAACATAAATGTTGCATTCCAACATAGAATACCAGGCCTCGTATGGGGTGAACTTCTTACTGAGATAATAGATGGCCTGCTCCTTCCTCCCTGTTTCACCATGTTGCACCAGAACACATCCGAATGCTCCATCCAATACCGCAAGGTAGAGTATTAGGGGTCTACCTATCTCAGGCGGGACCAAAACTTGTCAATGTTGACAAGTACTCCCTGATTTTGTAGAAGGCCTTTTGGAAGTCATTAGTCTATTTGGTAGCGGCATCCTTCTTCAACATCTTGAAGATCGGCTCACAGATGACAGTAGATTGTGCTATGAACTGGCTAATGTAGTTAAGTCTGCCTAAGAAACTCATTACTTCTAATTCTTGAATAGCTTTGACCTTTGATGGATCCAATTCTATCTTAGGCGACTCGCGATGAAACCAAGCAATTTTCCAGCTGGAACCCCGAATGCACATTTTGCGGGATTCAATTTCAGGTTGTACATTCTCAGTCTATTGAAGAACTTCCTCAAATCTTCTATGTGATCAGCGGCTTTTTTGGACTTAATGATGACATCGTCTCCATACACTTCGACCTCCTTGTGTATCATGTCATGGAAAATGGTGGTCATGGCCCTTATGTAGGTGGCCCTGTATTATTTAACCCAAACGGCATCATCTTGTAGCAATACATCCCCCACGGCGTAATAAAAGTTGTTTTCTCATCATCTTCTTCATCCATCCATATCTGATGGTACCCAGCAAAACAATCAACAAATGACTGCAACTCATGCTTGGCGCAGTTGTTAATCAAGATATGTATATTCAGCAAGGGGAAGTCATCTTTTGAACTGGCCCAGTTGAGATCCCGGTAGTCAACACAGACTCTGACCTTCCCATCCTTCTTCGGTACTAGCACAATATTGGCTAACCATGTCGGATACTCTACTACCCTGAGAACCTTAGCTTTGACCTCCTTAGTGACCTCTTCCTTGATTTTTAAACTCATATTTGGCTTGAACTTTCTGAGCTTCTGCTTTACTGGCGGACAGGTCGGATCGGTCGGCAATTTGTCAGCCACAATAGATGTACTAAGCCCAATCATATTGTCGTACGACGAGGCAAATGTGTCCCCATAATCTCTTAGAAACTCTGCATATTCTTCCTTCTCTGATGGTGACAAATGAACGCCAACTCGTGTTTCTTTGATGTTTTCTGCATCTCCCAGGTTGATGATTTTGGTCTCGTACTTGTTGGAGTTAGGTCTATTCTAAAAATTCACAACTTCTTTAACAATTTCTTCTGGTATATCCTCTTTCTATGAATTTATGTCTGTTTGTTACATTGTCTCATTGCATGTCACAGTCATTGGCTCATCAAAATAAGTAATAGTAATGTTGTATAAGTAAAGTAATGGGAGAGTAAGATTTATAAGAAAATTGAAATGCTTTGATAAATTCCATAAATGGTTCTAGAACATTGGAGCTCTTTCTTTCAAAAACAAAAGTGCGAAAGGAAAGTAACTAGCAAAAAATTAAAATAGTCTATGGTGCTTGTTCAGCCTTGCTACCCCGAGGCCCGCCGGACTCTAGTGGTTCTGACAATCCAGTTTTTGAGGCATGCTCCTCCGCTTACAACCTGTATGGAAGGGCCTTCCTCCCCCTCCTCCTTCAAAATAACACAACAATCCATGTCATATTCTTCTAAGAACAAGCTCCTCATTGCTGCTAGTGCTTCCTCTTCTTATGTCCCGAAGGTAACCTCGACCGGCTGGAAAGTCTATTCCAACTGGGGTATCGGCTGCTCCAGTGGGTAGTAAGGACCACACCATGGTGACGACCATTCATTGAGCTCTTTCCAGGTATACTCGTATCCCAGACCAAAGGTAGTGCCATGTTTCTTCAACTTGATAGGCTTAGCGATCCCTTGGAGGTTTTTGCCAAGTCCCTTGCCTGGTTCATAAACGCACCAATTCAATATTTTCTCTATTTTACTATCCCACCACTTGTCCTTATCAATGGAATTGACTCGCTCGATGTGGTGATAGGTCTCTCCACCTATCTTCCTTCTTCCCTCGATGGCCGGGATGGTTTGGCGACTGTATATGGGATTGCTACCGTTGTCGTGAATAATTACCTCTGGATGATTCCACTCAAACTTCATTGCCTGATGTAAGGTTAATGCTACAGCCCCAGCAATATAAATCCATGGTCGTCCTAACAATAAATGGTAAGACGCCGGCACGTCTATCACTTGAAAGTCAAAATCAAACCAAGTAGGCCCCATTTGCAAACATAAGCTAATCTCCCCAATAGTAGGCATTTAAGACCCATCCAAAGCCTTAAAGTTGATGGGCCCGTCCTTGATTTCATGCAGCCCTTTTCCCAATGTCCTGAGTGTCACCAGCGGACAGATGTTGAGACTGGAGCCCCATCGACCAGAATCTTGGTGATAAAATTACCTTCGCATTGCACAGTGATGTGCAATGCCTTGTTGTGACTCAATCCTTCCGGTGGCATCTCATCTTCGTGAAAAGTGATCTTGTGACTTTCTAATACCTGACATACTGTGTTAGCCATCTCTCTGCCGGTGATGTTGCTTGGTACATATGCCTCACTTAGTACTCTTAATAAGGCATTCTTGTGTGCCTAGAAACTCTGTGGTAAAGCAAAGATAGAGATATGTGCAGGTGTTTTGTTCAACTGATCAATGACCGAATACTCCTTTCCTTGTATCTTTCTCCAGAGACCATCAGGCCCAGTTTCGGTGATGGCTTGTCGACCAGAGGTTTGCTTACTTGACCTAACCAAGTGTTTCAGATTATAAACCCTGTCGGTTCTTATCATACCCTGTGCTGCAACTGTTTCCCCGAACTTGTCTTTCCCTTTCCTTCTTGCCTCAGCTGTGTAGTCCCGTGGTATAGCTTTTGTGTGGAAGGGCGTCACTGATGTCATTGCTACTGGGATGGGCACCCTTGCTTTGGAAGGTAATACAACAACATCAAATGGCTCAGGCACCTTTGGGGATCCAAACTCGACCTCAATTCGTGTTGGCTTCTTTGCGGAGGCTTGTGTTTCAAACTCAAGTGGTATGGACATTTTCACCTTGGCATCTTCAGAATGCTAAATCTGGACTACAATCGGATTACGGTTGACTTTTGGTTTCTTTGGATCGTCCTCTTATGTGATCAGACCGATTGATCCTTTGGTATCCCAATCATCCACTATTTCAATCATATGAACACCTCCTCCATTGTGGTTCGGTAGCGGGTTATTGCAGACATTCTGGGCTGGCTCATTTGCCATGATGATCTTGTTGTCAATCAGAGAGTGGATTTTATCCTTCAGGGAGCAGCATTCCCCAATGGTGTGCCCTTTCATGCTAGAATGGTATGCACAGGTTTTATTTGGGTTGACCCATTGCGAAGGGTTTTTAAGGGTTATAGTAGGGATAGGGGTAACATAACCAGTAGCTTTGAGTCTTTCATACAGCTGATTGATTGGTTCAGCAATGGCGGTATACTATTTGGGAGGTCTGCGGTCGAAATTTGGTTAGGGTCTACAAAAGCTTTGGCGAGAGGGAGGTGATTGATAGTGGGATTGTTGGGTGTTGTAAGATTGGTAGATGTGTGCAAGCTGAGAATTGGGTGAAGCAGGTTGGTATGTAGGAGGTGGAGACGATTGATAAGTTCACGGTGGGCTTTGGTAGGAGGGTGCATGTGTTTGGTAATTTGGAATGGGCTGATATATAAGTGGAGGTATTGGGTAAGTTTGGTATTTGACAGGTGATTTGGTTATTTGTGCAACCATTATGGCACCTACGTCCCTTTTCTTGGACGTACCACCAGACTGTAGAGCCTTGTTGGTGGCTTGCAAAGCTTCAAAGTTTGTAACCATACCACTCTTGATAACTTCCTCGATGCTTTCTCCTAGCTTGATGATGTCAGAAAATATATGGTTTTCAATCAGCATCAGTCTTTCATAGTATTGCGAATTCTTACCCCGGACAAAAAACTTGTTCATCTGTTCTTCCCCTAAAGAAAGTATAACCTTAGCAGCCTCTGATCTCCAACGAGTGACATACTCGCGGAATGTTTATGTGGTTTTTTTCTTTGGATTCTGAATGTAAAAAACATCCGATATATTTTCTATATTGAACCTACATCTATCCATTAAGTCGGATGCCATACTTACCCAGTTTGACCACTTCTTTGGGTCTTGGATAATGTACAAAGACGGGGCATCTCCTTTTAGGCTCCTTATGAAAATCTTCATGCAGATCTTCTCGTCTTTACCTACTCCGACCAGCTTGTCGCAGCATGTTCTCACGTGCATCATGGGATCCCCTGTACCATCAAACATTTTGAATTTGGGAGATTTGTACCCCTTGGGCAGTTCGACATTGGGCTGTATGCATAAATCCTCATAATTTAGCCCCTCAATTCCCTTACTATGTTCAATGCCTTGAATTCTGGTGGTCAACTTCTTAAGTTCTTCGGCCAAATTTTTGATGAGAGAATCATTATTATCGGACTCGGGTGTGCTTGAGATGGGCTGGGTGGAGTGTGGCATGGTCTCCACATAGATGGGGGTGTTGTGTTGGGTGTGGCAGTGGTTATTTGTGGTGTTCAATGGTTCCGGGATGAGCAGTGGAGTGTTGTTGGGAGTGTGGCAAGTATTGCAGTGGTGGTGAGGAGCGGGTTGCTTTGGGATATTTTGCGGAGGTATGGGATTTTCAGTAGTTGGGAAAGTGACTTCTAGAGTGGCGAGGGAAGATGACAGATTTGCCAAATTTCGGACTTGATCTAGTTCTTCTTGAAATCTCGACAGCTTTGGAAACCTGAGTACCCTGATGATCTCTGGACGTTCAACTGAGTTGTTCGAATCTTCCATTTTTCTGTTGCCTTGTGCCTGATAGGACTGGGATTCTTTTTTAAACCCATAATCTTGAGAAAACCTCAACCCTTGCGGTTCTCTAGCATTAGTAGGCCCAGAGTTTCCCATGGTATACCAGCCAGCCCTCTTATTTCCTCTAGTAGGGGTGTCATCTCAATCTCCCCGAAGTAAAACACAGACCTATCGCAATCCCAGAACAGGGTGACAACTTCAATAATTTTGTTGTTGGGTTGGATTACCAGAAGGGAAGGTATATCCCCCAAGTATTTTCGGACAATGGTCTGATCAGTGGAATGAAGATCTTCCCAACAATTTAGTAATTTCAGGTGGATGTTAGTGACCATGCCGAATCAGGGTACTTCATGCCTCATCCCTGCAAAACAAAAGTGTTAGGCCCTTACCCACGCGAGACTCGACTATTTGAATATCAATAATTGGAATGAGCAGCATTTTAGTTCTCCAAATAAATGCACAGAACGTGGTAGTGTCCGTTTGAGTTCCAAGGAAACACAGGTGACTTTGGACAAGGCTATCTTAAAGAGTCATTATGCGGAAAGCATAACTGACTTGGCTAGGTTTTGACAGTGATGCATGCACAATGAAACAGAGTAAGGTTTCTATGGGGTATTAGATTGGTACCCTTGAGCGGACAACTCAAGAAGGAAAGGCATTGAACCGTCGACTATACCGTTGATCGACTGGTTTTACCGCAAATATGTCTTTGCCGGATTTAGGGGGTGATAATATCGGAAGGACACAACCACTCATTATAAGTGTTGCTATAGTATTTTGCTTGCCACGAGTAGAATATGGTGCTGAAAATGCAGTTACAAAAATTAATAAGTTGTCACGTAGTTGCATGTTCATAAAGTAATAATTACAATAGTTTCTCATAATTTACAACAACATTAAAGGAAAGCAATAAAGGAAGGAATTAAGAGAAATAAAGAAAAGAAACAAAGAGCCAACTTAGTTTCGTAGTATAAGAAGGAATAAATACTTAAAGTCACTTTAAACAAGTAAAGACATGTAAAGAAGCAGAAGGTCACAAATAGCATGAAATGGTAAAAGCCTTAAAGAAATCCCCAGCAGAGTCTCCATGCTGTCGATGCCCCCTTTTTCTCGCAAAATCAGGGTTATGATATTTGGGCGGACAACTCGTTTCCTTATGGGAATTAGGTTTGAATTGAAGAGTCACCACCTAATGATTAAGTGCATTAGGACACTAAGATGAATTTTGATTTAGAAAACCAGAGATTGGGTAAGGGCTTGAAATTATTGCGAGGGAAAGATGTTAGGCACCCCTCAAGATCCACTAGTGTGGTTCCCAGCGATGCTATAATCGTGATTTTAAGTGCAGACAACAAGTAAACAAGCAAGAATTACAAATAAAATGGGGTTTTCATATAGTGGTTGCAAGCAAAGAAGTTAAGAAGCTGAAAGAAAATAAACAAGTAAGGGGGAGGAGGACCTAGGTTTATAAATAATATGGATCACTCCACACAACATCTGGTAACCATTTATACACGTCATTTTATCGTGTGCTTGTCATATCCATATTCTACCCTTCCCGCCCCACTAAGGTGTTTAAAACTCATGTGTTGGTCACAAGGCTTATGGAATGCTATTACACATCCCGTTCTATAAGTCCCGGAGGGTGTTTAGTACTACTAACGCTACAAGGTGAGTATTAGTCTGAATCCCTAGTTTTTAAAGGATAAAATTCTAAACGACAAGTAGAGAAACAAGTAGGACTTGCACATATGGTGTACACATAAATAGTTGTATGGCTCATATATCCCTCGATAAATAAGGCATGTAAATAGCATGTCTCAAACACAATGAAAGTCTCAGATTCAGAACCTAAACATGAATTGTAGATGTAAAAACAATGGTAAACAACATGTTTTAATGAGTTTTAGCAAAAGGAACGAGCGATTAAGAAAAAAAGTAGTTTGTAGGCAAGGCAGGAATTTTAAATGTGAAGACAGTAAAAAACAACAGGATCTAATGAATTCCATAAAAATGACTGATTGATTTGAAAGATATTTTTTGTAGTAAACAGGCGGTGCATAAATAATTGATTTTTGATTTTTAGCAAACATTAGGCCTAAGGTTTGCCTAGGCGTCTTATTGAGTACATAGCCCAAATTTTAAAATATAGACATGCTGAAAATAGATCCTAAAATACGTGGTTTCTAATGCAAATAATTATAATACACCTAAGAATAGGATATCTACATATGAGTTATGCATGGGGAGACAGCATTGTTTAAAAAATAGTTATTTAGCATTATTTCTAATGAAGCATGTAATTAACATTGTTAATATCTAACGTGGATCCCTAAATGAACATGGATGTGATGAGATGCATACATGAATAGACCTAAGAAAACATGATATGTAATTCAAACATGTCCTATGCAGGATCTCTATTGTGCACAGAGGTGAAGTAAATCCTAAGGAATGTTTTCTACCCAAAATTATACTAAGCATGCATTATCCCCACCCTTTTTACTATCCAACCCTAAAGTGTTTTACAAGTAATTATTACAGACCAATATTCCCTAAATTGCACAAGTCAATAAAAGAAAAATCAAGAAGCTATACTATAGAAGGCCTAACGGTAGGCCCAAAGTACCAGATCCGCTTGCCATATGCCATAGCCTTCCAACCCAAGTGTGTCATAGTCTCTAAGGACCTCACAAGATCCTAGACAGTGCTTACACCTAGGCAACCTAACCAAGGATGAGTAAGTGAAATGTAGAAGGCCAAGCTTGTGTGTTAGAGTTCAATGGGTACTCAGAGGTCCCCAAGGCAGTGCTCACTCAAAGGGGGCATAACCTAGAGTCTAAGAGTAGTGGGGAGGTTCTTGGAGTTTAAAGAGAATTTAAGTTTGAAAAGAGTAATTGAGACAACAACTTTGAAAAGATGATTTTAGAAAACGATGAAAGATTTTGGTAAAATAGTGTATCACGGAGAGAGGCAATACCACTGCAGCCAGCAGGTAAAGAACTCATGAAAGAGCAAACACAAACGGGGGTAAGGGATTGGGTAAAGATAACTTTGATATCAGCGTTCAGATAGAGTTATAGTTATCACATAGTTGTGACATAATAGCATAGATTAATAGGATCGGAATTACATAATACTTAAGTAGCAGGAGAGGCAGGTTTTAAGCACATAATGAGAGCAAGTAACAACAATCAGGTTAGGGTAAGAAATAGCAACCCATGAACACATACGCATACTAGAGCGTCAAAATGAACTGGAGACGTATCAGTTTCAAAGAAAGGGAGAGATAGGGTGTATTAATGATATAATTACAAGGAACCATATGGAAAACAAGATACACATTCAGACTTAACAAAAGGGGAAGACATGATACGGGTCAAGCTAGTTGCATGGTAAGCAGTGGAGCCAAATGATGAAACACATAAGGAATAGTAAGTAAGTAAACAAAAACTGGAGCATATTGTGTGTAGATGCTATAAAGCTAAATCAGAAAAAATATACCTGTTAGATAATAGAGAACAACAAAGTGTTAGAGATAGCACATCAGTAGCAGTATACAGGACAAAGAGAGCAGCAATATAGCAGTAATATGCAGGATAAGAGCAACAGTAGTATGCAAAAGCACACGAGCAGTAGAGATTACTCAGTCTTGGGTGTGTTTGTGTGATAAGTGATCTCAATGTCAATCTATGTGTGTGTATGTCAGTATCTTTGTTCGTGTGAATCTCAGCGTGTTTGTAAAGAGGGAAGACAAGTCTTTATATAGTTTTGAAAATAAGCAATACAGAGGCAAATAGTGCACAAACATGGAAATAGCAATCAATTAGTGTCAATAAAGATAACTGGACTCCTTTAATTAAGGAGTCTAGTTCAAACGGTTAGTCAAGGCAAAATAAGGAAAAGAAATCAGTTCAGTAAGGCTAATTAGGGCAAAGAAACCACGTACTGCATAAACAAGGCCAATACATAGTGGGTAATTAAGGAAAGTTGAAATAACAGTGTAGTTATAAAGTAAAAATAGGACATCAGTTTGAAAATCAACCAAGAGAATCCCAGATTCAATTGTAATCACAGGGAATCAAAAGTAATTAAGGAAAGCATCACATAAATATAGAAATAATTCAAAAAATTGTACAGAATTACACAAGGAATATACAAGATCATTTATTTAAGGAAAACATCACAAGCATGGATTTTTGTTTCACAAAACGATCAGCATAAATCATCAAGTAAACAGCCAGTAGGGTACATGTTAGAATTATCAAGCATTGAAATAGCAGTCACATGATTAACAGGAAGAGATATTCATAGAAATCAACAGGAAAAGGTCATAGTAGTGAACTAAACAGGAATCACAGAGAACACATGAGTGCACACAATTAAGTAACAAATGGATACACATAATAAAGATTAACCTAAAAATTGGGGTTTCAGCATAACAATCAAGACAACAAGAAAGCATAAAATAATCGCTTAAACACAGTAGAGTCATTTAAAAATAAAAGGAAAACTGTTTTGAGAACAAGGTCGAGAAACCCTAGTTCTTAAAATTGTTAAAAACAGAATTTTTTGGAGAAAACATGAACTTCATAGCATCATAAATATAGAACGGATCTTAAAAGAAAACCCAAAATACAGAGGACTATGGTCTCATAGAACCCAGAAAAGAGGGCAAACCTCATGAATGGCATAGATTTAACCGGAGAGACTGCAAACTTACTCGAACAGCTGGGGGTTTGCCGAAAAATGGCAAGAGACCCATAGGAGGTGAGTGAACCGCTCCAGGTTCATCTGAAGAGCATAGGATATTATTGATGGTTGAGAAGTGGGTAGATAACCAAGACATAGTGAGGAGCCATAGGTTCTGGTGCGAAAACCAGTCGAAGAAGGTGAACAGACCCCGTCGGAGGGGAGAAGCCAAGGGGACTTCTAGAGAGTAACAGAGATATAGAGAGAGAATGAGAGATAGAGAGAGATGAGGAGTGTCGAAAATGAGACGGTGGGAAGGGGGTAGGTGAGGGTTTAATTATGGAAAGGGGGATCTGGGCCGTTGATCTTATTTGATCAATGGCTCAGATTAGTTTGAAACTGGGCCGGGTTAATATAGGGATTGGGATGGGGCGGATTTTGTTGGGTCTTGAGTTAATTGGGTTCAATTAAATCTGATGAGTTGGGGTTAAAATTGGCTAGGGTTTTTATATAGGAAATAGGCCAAATGTTAAATACCCATCTTAAATAAAACGATTAATTAGTTAAAATTGCTAATAAATGAAATTAAGACCAAATAATTGAAATTGAGATGATTAACTAGTATAAAAATATAAAATTGTCTGTTATGGATTTTAAAACGATATAAATGTATATTTATGTTGTTATTGGAAAAATTGTTAAAATTAGCTAAATAATGCCAATATTGACTAATTTGGGAAATAATCAAATTCTAATGGATATATCGAGTAATAAATATTTTGAAATTATTTTGACATCATTTATGCATAACTATGAATAATTATGGAACATAAATTGTTAAATAAACAGGAAATAATTTGATAAAAATACGAAAAATTATGAAAAAAATATTATTTATTATAAAAAGGGGATTTTGAAGGCATATATGCGAGTTTGAAAATAGTTTGGGAAAAATTAGGTATCAACACTCTCGATCATGCCTCCCATGCCTCTCATGTCTAGAAAGGCCCAATTCTTTTAGATCTCAAAATAATGTACATGGTTCCCACTGTATCAATGCGTTCTAGATACCTCTATGCTCCACTTATCTAATAATTGATGTCGTCATAATGATTAATTATGTCAGCATTGTTAGTAGTAATCTCAATGTATAACCTCATGAAATACTTTGCTCGGCGCATTAGATTCCTGAATAATTCCATCCCAATCTTGAACTACGTTGTTCCTCATTGTATTCAATCTATTGGGGATTGAAGGTTTAAACATGTCAAAGAGGAAGCATCACCCTATGATCACATATATTCGATAGGAAATTTTATGGTCAGTTTATGATAGCACCTTTTAGAGTAATTGTTGAAGGACATCAAATGTTTAGTGTGGGTGTTCCCATAGAGATTTAGAGTTGAGGTGGGGGAATGGGTTACTATCAATATTTCCTCCCTGAAGATGTTATGCGAATTGATAATGAAGGTGAAATAAGTGTAGTTCATATTAGGATGCACTATGAGTACGAAGTCTTCCCATCATTGTTCCCTATGTACCCTGTGTTTTCATGTGCCTACATCTAGGAAGCTAGTTGGAGATATTTTGTATATAATTCCCGTGGAAAGTACTGAAGGTAAAGTTAATGGATAGTTTTCCTATGAGGGATATCTATTTGTTATCCTCGTGAATGTTTTATGGTGAAGTCTGTAAGTATAAGAGGTCGCCTTTAAGGACGAAAGTATTGTGGAAAGAAAATATTTTATCTTGATTGTATAACAATTAATTTTGATTTAAAAGGTACCTTATAGGTATTATGAATCAAAAATGTGCAATCCGTGTCCACGTATCATTATGATAATGTAGTGCTTGTAATACTGAGTTTAGTGTTATTGATATATACATTGTGGTACTTTGTCGAGTTGTGAATGTGTTGTTAGGATGGTTTTGGTGGTTCACTAATAGGTGGATAGGCCTAGTTACAAAGTAGACGCTGCCGAAATTTCTGAAAATTTTGGGATTTAGTCAAATTTTAGGGACTTGAGGTAGGTGAGAAAAGAGATATATTATGTTAGGTGATTAAGGCAGAATCTACTTCTCATTCGCGGGCGACTGATCCTAAGCAGGTGAGAATGTAAGGCCCCAAAAAAAATTTCGCTAAGTAATTTAGGATTTTATGGTGCCAAGTTGGCTAATTATAGTATCTTATGTGATATTAAAATGATGCATATAAATTGGATATGTTAAATAAGTATATAAGTCATATAATAAGTATTATGGGGTCGAATGAGAGGCCTAAGTCTAAGTCAAGTTGGAAAATTACATTATAGGCTAAAATTCCAATTGAGTTCGCACAAGTCCAAACTTTGGACGAGTATATATATACACATACATATATAATATATATATATATATATATATATATATATATATATATATATATATATATATATACACACACATATATATAACACACACACACACACACATATATATATATATATAATTTGTTATGTGATGAACAACCTATCACATGAAAGACCTTCAAGTCTAGTTTCTAACGCTTCAAACGGTTTGTTAGTTCGACACTCCAACAAAATGGTACAACCAAATTACCAAAGGCTTTATCGCGACCAATTTTTTGAATGAAAAATGGTTCCGCGGAGTGCATGATTATCGCAAAGTGGAGCAGAGACAGGAAAACTATAATGTTGTCGTATATTGATTATTATGTCGCATAATTGATTGTGTTGTTGAGTATGCTGTCGCATAATTGATATGCTGCAATCTGCTGCCCACAAAATAATTATGATATAGCATAATTGCACCACATAATTGACTTCGGGAGTCATTTTTGAAAATTTTCATATCCGATCCCATTTTGATAAATAAGCTTTGGGACTTAATTTAGGGCTATTTTCTACTGAATTGAGAGAGAGGTGAGAGCATTTTAGAGAGAGAATGAGGAACCTAACATCCTAATTATCCAATCTTGCACAAATTCAAGAATTAAGGAAGGTAATCTCTAGCTCACTATCTTTTCGGGAAAATCCTACTTCTAAGATTTCATATAAGAGGTTATGAGTTCAAATATATATTGTAGGGTTAGAAATAAGCCATGCATGTGACACTAAGCTATAGTATGAGGGAGTAAAGAACTATTTTCGGGTTGTTCTTGTTGAAATTGGTTGAGGGAAGAAGGAAATTCTCATTGCAGAATCTTGCAGTATATTTCACATGTTAGGTGTTTGATGAAATTCCTATGAGAGTTACACCATGGGAATTCTTTTTAATTCTTACTCGATTTTCGCTATCTTTCTATATATTATTATTTCTAGAAAGGTTGGTGCATTGTAGTAACTTAAGGAAAGCTCAACCAAGGTATGTTGGCTAAACTTTGTCTCTCCAAATTAAATTCTATAATATTTATGTTAGTTTAAGAATAACCAGCTCAAAATCCCTAATTTCTATGTTCCGAGTTATCCCCTATAAACTCATAAAATTGATCCTTCCGAACATGCATTATATTGAACGATAGATGTTTAAAGAATGGGTTTCTTATTAAAATGGTATGGCTTTGAGTTGTGGTTTAAATAAAAACCGGTATACCGACTATGTAAGAAAAACATGATATACTTAATACTCCTAACCGCTTGTATGCGTACTAAATGTCTTGACTGAGTGTGTCTAGAGGTTGATAAACTATAAAGATGTTTGAAAATGAATTTAATGAACTGGGGAAATATAGTGTGGGCAACGTTTATAATTGTTTCTTGTGACGCCTATGAAATAAGGAAATATGTGAAACAGATTACGAAATGAGCCTCGACTTAACTGTCTTAAAATGGCTTCTAAAAGTAAAATTTACTTAAAAGCTCTATTGAGGTATGTATGGCTAACTCTCTTCTTCTTAGAATCAAACTCTTGGTGTCCAAATAATTGGTGTAAGTTTTGATTTGATCATGCTAGAATTGATTGCCTTAATGCGTTGGGTTGAAAGACTGATGCTTCATAATTATTCTAAATATTTACCATGTAATCATGCTATTTGAGAACGTGATTATGATTTCCAAGCTCTTTCCCTTATATGTGCAATACCTTATGTGATAGTACTTATCGACATGGTCGATGATGTTAGTTGAAAGTATAAAAAAGGAAGGACTTGAATTATAAAATATGTCCAAGTGCCAAGAACTACTTAATAAATGAGGCTGTTTATGCCATGTAATGAAATATAGGAAAGAAATGTGAATTGAGTTGAATAATTGAAAGAGTTTATGTCTTAAGTGAGACGGCTTAGCCGATCGGACCGAGATCGGATGGTTATGTCTCACTTGAGATGGCTTAGCAGGTCGGGCCAAGACCGGACTCCGTATAAAAATGCGGTGGCATTGTGAGTTGTGGCACTTGGCACTAAGATTATCAACCTAAAAAGATGGAAAATTGAATCAAAAACTATTCTATCTTTTTTTTTTGATAAACTGACGTTTTCATTCATCAAAAATTATTCTTTATATAACAGGATCTGCTGACCAGTCCTATACTACTTTGGCCTATTCTTCACTATTACATAGAGATATCACCTGTATTCTATACTAATTACAATATTGCTTTTATACATTACGGATATCTATCTAAGTCTTCCATATAGTTCCTCCAACTGTTGTGTACATGGCTCTTGATGTGGATGTAGGATGTGATTTCTCTACAAATCTGTTCTGCTGAAGTGTGTCCACTGTTGAACCTGATTGCATTCCTATCTCTCCATATACTATACAGCAGCATGCCAAATACAGTTGACATGATGTTGCCTATTCCTTTATTCATCCTTGCCTGGTAGGTCAGCCATTTTAACTCCTCCTCCCAAGGTTGGATTTGTCTTTGAACTCCCATCCAATTGAGCAGTCTTTTCCAGATAGCATTTGTGTATGAACATTCAAAGAAGAGATGCTCCAATAGTTCTTCTGCTTGGCCACAGAAAACACACATTGTGTTAACTGAGATACCTATTCTCTGCAATCTATCCACAGTTGGTATTCTCTTATGGATGGTCAGCCACATGTTAAACTTGTGTCTGGGATGAATATGAGGGTGCAAGATCAAGCTTTTCCAATAAACCTTCTGTCCTTGGGGCGTTTGCAGAGTATAGAGCTTCTTGATACTGAATTTACCATTTGTGCTTTGCAAGGATTCCAGCCTTTTTTGAACATTACCTTGCAGAGCTGGTATGCTCAGTATGAACTGTCTTTGCTCAATAATTTTCCTTACAACCCAAGCTACATTCTTATGTATAGGAACAATGTCAATACTCATATTCTTTTTGTAATAAGTATGGACCCATCTAATCCACAAACAATCTTTCTTCTTTGTGAGAGCCCATAAATGCTTCATTATTGCAGCCTTGTTCCAGTGGCATAGGTTGATCACATTCATTCCTCACATTGTTTGTGATAAGCATACTCTATCCCATGCTACTAAAGCTCTCCTGGGGATGTCAGACTGCCCAGTTCATAGATATGATCTGCAAACAACCTCTATCATCTTGCTAACTTCCTTTGGTAGTAAAAATACCTGGGCCCAGTATGACTGCATCCCAAAAATGACTGCCTTGATGAGTCGCAATCTACCAGCATATGATAAGAGCTTTGAAGTCCAGCAACTTATTCTTGCAGTGATTTTTTCAACTAATGGCCAGCACTGATGAACAGATAACTTTTTAGGAGCTAAGGGAACTCCTAAATATTTGAAGGGCAAAGTACCTTCAGTGTAGCCCAATTCCTGCAGTATAAGACTCTTGATCCTTTCATTTGTGCCTGCAATATAAACTGAGCTTTTCTCTAGATTTGCTTGTAAACCTGATGCATTCGAGAACTTCATGAAAGCATGTTGCATTAATTTCACTGACTTTAGATCAGCTCTGCAAAACATCAAGAAGTATTAGCAAAGCACACATGCATTACTCCTAGCTTTTTGCATTTTGGATGAAAATGGAAGTCTTTGTTTCCTGCCATTCTATTGAATTCTCTTTGCAGGTACTCCATAGCTACCACAAATAGGTAGGGTGACATAGGATCACTCTGCCTTAACCCTCTTTTGCCTTCAAATGGCTTTGTAAGACCACCATTTAAAGTTAAAGAGTAGGAAACAATTGAGATACATTCCATAATCCAGCACACAAACTTTTGTGGAAATTCCAGTACTATCAGCATCCTTTTAAAATAATACCAATCCAAAGTATCATAAGCTTTCCTCAGATCTACCTTGAGGACACATCTTGCAGATATTCCTTTCCTAGTATAGCCTTTGAAAAGCTCATGAGTGAACAGAATGTTATCAGTAATATTCCTTCCCTCAATTAAGGCTTATTGAGAATCACCTACTAAATAATCCATGACTGCTTTAAGCCTCCCTGTTATGATTTTGGTGATTGTTTTGTAGATGGTAGTGCAGCGTGCTATTGGCCTAAAGTCCTTTACCTGAGTAGGATTAGGAACATTAGGTATTAGAGATATAGCAGTACTGTTTATGGTTTTTGGCATCTTTCCTGTCTCAGAAAAATCCAGGACATCTGCAATCACATCTGCTTTGATCATCTCTCATTGACTTGTATAGAACTCCACTGGAAACCCATCTACTCCTGGTGCTTTATCAGTTGGCATGCTCTTGATAGCCTCCAATATCTCTTCCTCTTTTATTGTCTTAATCAGCTCCAGTTGTTGTGTTCTTGTTAAACGGGGTCCTTCTTTGATTATCTCAGCATCAAGGCTTGGTAGTATTTGTGAGGATTCTCCCATTAGTGACTTGAAAAATCCTAGAAATTTATCCTCCACCTGCTTTGGATCTATTAACTTGATTCCTGCATCATTATGAATAGAGACAATAACATTATTGTTAGTACGCATTTTCCATTGAGCATGGAAATATTTGGTGTTGGCATCTCCATGTTGAATCCAAGTAGCCCTATACTTTTTCCTCATCACCTGCTCCTCAATATTGCTCCATTTTTCCATTTCTACCAATGCCTCCTTCTCGTCATCAATGTATTCATGACTTAAAGGCTGGATTGACAGTTGATGCAGCACCAAATCCACCCTTTGCTTTGCTTGGCTCAATTTTTGCTGGTAAGTAGCCATATAACTGTTCAGTTCCTTAATATCCACTTTCAGCCTCCTAATTTTGTACCATGTCTTTGACTTTCCTGGTACACCTTCATATTGCCCCCATACTTTTTTCACTATCCTTTTGAATTCAGGGTGGTGAAGGACAGTATGATATAGTCTGAATGGTCGAGGATGTAGTTGATGCTGAATATTGTCAGTTCTGCAATTCATCAATATAGGGGAATGATCAGATACCCCAAGATTTAAAAAATCTGCCTCAATATATCCATTATTCATCATCCAACTGACATTTCCAAAAGCCTAATCTATTTTACTGTACACCCTTACATTCTCATCCCTTTTATTACACCAAGTATATAACCAGCCTGTACTCTTCAGTGGAGTTAGTTGCATGTTGTCCAAGAAGTCTTTGAATCCTTGAACCTCTGTCTGGGTTATGGGAGCTCTTATTCTGTCATCTGCATTCAATACATTGTTGAAATCACCACTGATTAGCCACTCATCAGTGATGTTAGCACCTATACCAGCA